>CAJVGC010000582.1:41253855-41425334 GCA_910822075.1 Senecio squalidus | reverse complement strand
TGGTGAAAGCAGGGGAGAAGTCAAATCAAGCACAGACACTGTCATTACTGCCACCTCCAATCAAGATGAGGAGATGGAGACAGATAGTGTAATTGAAGGGGAGACTGACTTTGATGTCAACATGGTGATAGATGCAGAGGGTGAAAACATGGAAGTGGATACTCCACTTAAGGGGGAGCAGCAGCAGCAAGAAGACAAGCAAAGGGTTGAAGAAATAGTAGACGAGATGGAAGATGAAACTTCACCCAAAGTTGCTGCGGATCAAGATGCTGAAATGGTTACTGCGGATCCAGTTGATACGGTGGATCCTATGGTAACAAGCCCAGTTACTACTGAACTAGTTGCTGCGGACCCCATGACAACTAGTCCAGTTGCTACGGACTTAGTTAGTACGGCTGCAATGGAGCAAGTTGCTACGGACCCAATGATCATTAGTCCAGCTCCAAAAGCAGAGGAGGAAGATCATTCCTATCTGTTCTCAGCCACTCTTCCCACGTTCGATCAAGCTTTCTCACAGCTACAAGCAATTCAAACAGAAGCTACAACTCCTTCCACCTCTGTAACAGAAACTACTTCTACTATTGATCAAGATGAAGCTGCAAATGTTCTTATAAGAACAGAATTGTCAAGAATCAATGTGATGGCTGATGAAGACACCATAGCATCACAGTTGCAGAAGATCAAAGAGGAAAAAGCAGAAGAAGAGAGAAAGAAGCTGCTAGCTGAGGCAGTTGCAAGACAAAGAGCAACTGCTGCTTTAGGTGAAAAACCTAAACAACCTACTCTCAAGCTACCTGAACAATCTACAGGTACTTCTGTTTCCACAGGTAGAGTTGGATACATTACAGTGGACAAGAAGAAGAATAAGATACAAGTTGTTGATCTAGATGTTGAAAAAGACAAAGGCAAATCCATTGCTGTTGTGAAGTCAAAAACTGAAAGCAAGGAGGAAGCTATTAATTTTCAAGGTATGACAAATGAAGAAATAGAGCTGCTTAGAAAAGAACAAGAACAAGCAGAATTACAATTCAAGATGGCTGTTGAGAAGAAAGTGGAAGAAGAAAGAGAAAGACTGAGAAAAATAGCTGAAGCTGATGCACTTCATGCTAGGCTAAACAAAGAACCAACTCCTGAAGACAGGGAGAAACTAGCTAAAATTGCAGAGGATGAAGCAATCAAAGCTCAGGAGATGGTTAATGATGAAATTTTGGACAGACTAGCAGAAAAGGGTTTGAAAAATCTTTGGAAAGAGAAGATGAGCTTCTGGCACAGAAGATGCATGAAGAGGAGCTTAAACTTGCTAAAGCCAAAGCCAAGCCTGAGAAGAAGAAAGTGTCCAAACCTACTCCTACACAAGTCAAGGTAGCTGAAGATAGAAAGAAGTACACAGCTTACCTCAAAAGCAAAGGTCACAGTGGAAGATCTTTAGGCAACATGAAGCTTGCCAACATGCTTGACTTAGTGAAGGAAGAAAAACAAAAGGAAAAAGCAAGGGAAGCAGCACTTGCAAAGCTTGAAGAGAAAAAGAAGCTTAATGCAGAAAAGGTGTTAGCTGAAGTCCTTAGAACAGGAAGAAAAGTATTTCAGTCACAAGAACCTGTCCCTCCTGTGAAACAACCAGAGAAGAAGCTTAAAAGAGTCAAAAGCAAATCAAAATTCATCCCTCAAGTTAAAAGAAGAAGGATGAATGAAGCTGCTACTGCTTCTCAATCAGAAGATCCTGATGTTCCATTTGCAGATGTCAAACCAGAGCCTGAAGATATGGAACAAAATCCTCCAAGTACTGCTCAAGGGGGAGATTATTCTGCATACATCAACCATGTTGAAGGTTTGAAATATACTCCATTGAAGGTGAAACCTCCAGAGATCATTGATTGGAAATACATTGGTGGAAATCTGAAAACTGAATATGAAGTTACAAGAGCTGATAAGTCAAAGAAAACTCTTATAGCTTTTCATGCAGTTTTCGTGGATTTTGATAGGGATGATCTGGAGAAAATGTATGGGATTGGCATAAGGAAATACTCACATCAAAGAAAAGGAGTATGTCTTGGTACTGATCTAGCAATGGATGTTCTGTGTGGGTTGTTTGAACCTGGATACAAGCCAACAAGTTCAGTCTTCAAGAAATAAGGACCTAATAATCCTGTACTTAATTGGTATGTGTATGAGAAATGTGAAGCATACTCAATTATAAGAAGACATGGAGCAAGGGAATTCTACTTGGTAAGTCACCAGTATCCACACTCATTGAAGACATTGGATGAGCTGATTGAATTGAAGTTGAATGGACCAGGAGATTCAATGATTGCTCAAGAACTTATTTGGAAAATCTTGTGTCAAAGGATAGTAGAAAAGAACAAAATGGAAGTTGACTTGTAATAACTCATCATTGTAATAGTTAATACGGCTTTATGAATGAAGTAGTTAATACTGTTGAAGCATGAAACTTGTACTTTTGATGTGTCATAAAAGTTCAAGGTTAGGGGGAGATTGTTGGGTTATAACTTAGTAATATAGTTTAACCATAAGCAATGAACCTTAACAAATGAATAAAAGTAACTTAATCAAACAAGATTAAGAAGTTACTACGGAAGAACATAAAGACAAGTTGATGCGGCTGTTCAACAAAGTTACTACGGTAGATGAAGTTACTACGGTTACTACGGACAAGGTCAGAATCAAGATAAGGAAGTCAAAGCCAAGATATGCGGAAGACAAAGACTTATCTTACAAGAATCAAATCTAATTAGATAGAGTTATAATTAGATTAGATTTCCTTTTGTTAAATAAGTAAAGTTTCCTTACTAGATAAGGATAGATGTAGAATTCTAGTTTATCTAGAACGAGCCTCAAGGTCTATAAATAGATAGATCCTTGAAGAATAGAAAACACGTTGTATTGATATAATTTTGATTAATGCAATTGAGGCTTAGAATTCGACAATAATTTGTTTATTCATTATTCATTATTAGTTGTTCGATAACTCGTAATATTGAAGTGTTCATCCGCTGCTGAACTTCTTCAATAGATCTCGATCTTAATCGTTAGCAAACTTATTAGTTTATTCAGACTAATACGATCCTGACAAGCAGCTTCCCTACTGGCTTCCTTTTGTCTCTCTTCCTTCACAAGGTCCAACATATTAGTAAGCTTCATAGGGCCTAAGGATCTGCAACTGTACCCTTTGCTTCTGAGGTACTTAGAGTACTTCTCCCTATCTTCAGCTAACTTTATTTGAGTGGACTTGGACACTTTCTTCTTCTCAGGCTTTGTTTTGGCTTTTGATCGTTTGAGAGCAGCTTCATCTTCTTCCAGAGTTTGCATTCCATACTCGAAATCTGCTCTAACTTGGCCTTGAGAACAAAGATGTTGAAGGAGTTCTTCATTATACATCTCCTTTGCTTTGATTTCATCCTCTGCAGCAATCTTCTCCATTATTTCTCTTTCTTCTGGAGTTGGAGCTGTATTCAGTCTAGCATGAAGTTCATCTGCTTCATTTATCTTTCTCTTTCTTGCTCTTTCCTCCTCTTCTTTCTCAGCAGCCATTATGTTGAATAACTCTGCTTGTTCATGCTCTTGTTTGAGCACTTCAATCTCTTCAGCTGTCAAACCTTGAAAATAAAAGGCTTCCTCATTGCTTCTTTCTTCTTCAGTCTTTGATTTCTCCACTACAATGGCTTTGCCTTTTCCTTTTTCTTCTGGAGCATCAAGGTCAACCCTCTGTACTTTCTTCTTTTTCTGATCCACTGTAATATACCCAAATCTACCTGTAGGAATAGAAACAGACAAACCAGTAGATTGTTCAGGTAATCTTAAAGAGGTTTGGATTGGTTTTTCACCCAATGCAGCTGATGCTCTCTGTTTTGCAACTCGTTCAGCTAACATTTTCTTTCTTTCTTCTTCTGCTTTCTCCTCTTTGATCTTAAGCAGCTGTGATGCTATAGTGTCTTCATCAGCCATCACACTTGTTCTTGACATTTCTGTTCTTATAAGAACATTTGCAGCTTCTTGTTGATCAGCATTAGAAACAGGGGTTTCTGTCACAGTAATTGAAAGAGTTGTAGCTTCAGATTGGATTGCATGAAAAGGAGTTGAAGCTTGATCGAACGTGGGAAGAGTTGGAAGAGTAGCACTGAAAAGGTATGAATGATCTTCCTCTGCATCCTCTGTCCTTGGACTGGTGACCATGGGGTCCGTAGTAACTGGATCCGTAGTAACTGGGCTAGTCACCATTGGTTCCGTAGTAACTGGATCCGCAGCAACTGAGTCCGCAGCAACTGGGCTAGTCACCATTGGATCAGTAGTAACTTGATCCGCAGCAATAGAGTCCGCAACAACCATTTCAGCATCAAATTGATCCGCAGCAAGTGTTTCAGTAGCAACTTTTGGTGAAGTTTCAACTTCCATCTCGTCTACTGTTTCTTCCTCCATTTGCTTCACTTCTTTCTGCTGCTCCCCCTCAAGTTGAGAATCAGTTTCCAAATCAGTTTCCATCTTCTCACCTTCTTCATCTACCATCATTTTAGCATCAAAATCTGTCTCCCCCTCAAATGTACTACCTGTCTCCATTTGTTCATCTTGATTGGAGGTGGCAGTAATGACAGTATCTGTGCTTCCCTTTTCTTCACCCTTGCTTTCACCAGATGATAACACATTAATTTCTTTCTCCCCCTTGTTTTCATTTGCTGGGGAGTCATCTGAGGAGGATGAACTGGATGGTTTTGGTGAAGTGCCAGCATCTAGTGTGGTGATTCTTTTGTGCTGTAACTGGACTGATAAGAGAGCCTGTTGTGCCAGTACCTGTTGCACCAAAGAAGTAAGAGAAGACAGCATCTCTTCTTGTTTATCCACCTTCACCATTAAAGATTGGTACATGTCCATCAATTCCTTATACTGACCACCACTACCCTCACCCCTTTCCTGTTGGGTACCAACAGGTGGAAGATCATAGGGAATAGAGAAACTCTCCTGCCTAGCAGAGGCAGGTATCTCTCCCATGGTCTCTTGGCGCCAGGGACCACCTTCCCAGTCTGAGAACAAGTCCTCAGCAAGGGATGGTGTTGCCGTAGTTTGGGTCTTAGATATGTTGATACTGTCCTGAGCTCTACTATGAGAAGTAGAGGCTGCAGTAGTATCAGCCCTCCCTACATGGTCTCCCCCCTCCTTATGGACCACCTCAGTGAACAAGGGGGTGTGTTCAATGGTTTCCCCTTTTGTGTGTGGCATTCCTGAAGATGTTTCAGGGAATGCTTTTGCAGTGAGTGATTTGGGGATGGTTTTAGACACAAGAGGCTGAGTAACCCTCTTGAGTCTCTTTGAAGCAGCTTTGGGTGGTTTGTGAGGTGAAGAAACTGTGGGTTTAGTCACTTTAGCAGTAGTGACTGGGGCAGTAGCAACTGGAGTAGAACTCACAGTAGCAACTAGAGGTACAGGGGCAGTAGTAACTGCCGTAGTAACCTCAGGGTTTCCACCTACAGTACTGGCTACAGATATGGCACTAGTGCCTACAGATATTGTTGTAGTACTGATGGTGGCAGCTGGGGGTTGGGACAGAGGTAAAGTTACTTGTCGTGCAGCTGTGGGAATGGTGACCACCAACATTTTTGAGAATAGTGGTGTCACATTAGCTGGACCACCCTTGTTAACTTGTCTCATATTAGTGAAAACCTTCTTTGAATGAGCATGTGATTTAAAAAGATTTTCTGATCATGGAAGATCATTATGGACACAGTTTATAAAATGTTGAAGAAATCGAGGATACATTAAAAATTTATTTTGTGGGTTCTCGATATTCTTTCTCATTGAATCAAAAATCATGTAGGAAAAATTATAAGTTCTTCCCGTAGCCAAACACACCATAGCGTTGGCTAAAGAAGAACTGCCTTCATGCCATCCTGTTCTTTTGGGAGACATACATTGTTGCAAAGTATGCAACATGTATTTCCACTGAGGGGAGAATTTTGATTTGAAAAATGTTGAAATATTTAAATCCCCCTCATACCCCATGTTTGTAAAAGTGTTTACAAGGATGTCATAAGGAACTCTTAGTATACCTTCGGAGTCTTGAAGGTTCAGATGTTCTCGGAGAGAAGACTCTGTAACCTTGATTGATTTTCCCCTCACCACAGCATTGATGGCGATATCTACTTCATCCAGAGTAGCAGACGTCCAGAAATCCCTAATGTGGGATTCATCAATATCGGGATTTGTCACACCCCGCTTGGAAGCGGAAACACGGAGCGTTCCAGTTATAATATCAAAGTCAAGATTACAACAATATAACCGATAAACAAAACATCAAATTAATTAGATCATGCCAAATGTTACAAAATACTTCAATAAGTCAAGGGCGGTAAGACGCCTAGTGCAAATACAACTCCAAAAGAAATCAACAAAAGGATCGTCATGGAAATTACAATAAAGAGTTCAAATTCAAATTTCCCAAAAGCAAGCGATCCGAAAATAAACTATGGCATGATCGACGGAAATCCTCAATTTCCTGCAAAGCGTTAAAACGACATCAACAACATGTTGGTGAATTATTCGCAATTTTAAAGTAAAAGTGACCCATAGGCAAGTTTCAGTAAACCAGTAAGTTTAAAATCATCTATCTTGTATTCATCCAATAGTGAAAGGTACTATGCCTAAGTAGTCATACATCTCGATCCTAAACCAATCAGTTTAATCCCCTATCCTCAGGTGTGTTAATCCAAAGGCAACCAGTTTAATCATACAGTTTAATATTACGGTCATAACATCCGCTCGTAGTAGCAGCCTACAGAGGAATGTGGGTTAGGTACATAACCCAATACAGATCTATACATATGAACCACGGGCAAAAGCTTAACGAGTGTATTAGAGGGGAGCCACCATGGCTTAAACACTTAAAACTAAGGCAGACCAAATTCACTGGGTAAACAAGATAATCAGTAATATATCCGCATTTATGCAGACAGTTTAAAATACACAGACAGTTTAAATTACGCTTTACAGCCCAAAAGTATTTAAGACAAGGGCTACGAATAACTCACCAAACAACTCCAGCAAATCTCGGGTACACCAAACACAGAGCTACAACTCCACCGCCTAAGTGCCTTAAAACAGTAAATAATATAGTCTCAGTATCTCTATAAGTATAGTTCAGTTTAGCCTTGTCGGTTGAGATTAAATTAATATAATATTCCAACGATTAATAAGTCGAATAAGGATGACGAATCAAGAAGATGATGTTCCGCGCCAGAAAAGGGCCGATCGGCAAGATATCGATCTTTCACGTCAACAGCGACCGTTGGAAGCAAATGATAACTCCGAGTCGAAAGGATTATTAATATAAATGTTAATACCAATGTTCATTATAATGACCAAGATTAAGATGTTGACTTATAGAAGTCAAAGGTCAATTATATTGACTTATGAAAGTCAAATTTCAATCATGTTGACTTATAAGAGTCAAACGTCAATTAAGTTGACTTGTTAAAGTCAAAATCAATTTAAAGGTCCAATTTGACACTTTGAATAATTTGAAGTGTTTTCATACCAAAATGTTTTGAGTAAAATGTCTTTCAAAACCATTTTATAAAATTTGCCGCAAGACATATTTTGATGACTTAAAACGATGATTAAATTGAGACGAAGTTTAAAGTATCGCAAAGAGGTTTAAAAATGACCGTTTTAAGTAATATTATGACATTTGTGATTGCGTTGGTGTCTTTGAGTCCAAAGACAATGTTATTGTAAAATATGTTACTTTTGTACGTAATTGATTTATGTAAGTGTTTTAAGTCGTAAAAAGTCGTGAGTTGGAATTTCGGCAGCGCTTCCGCGTCATAAAATATTCGTCCAAAATTTCAAACACTTTCCCGCTTAACAACAATTTCATTTTAACCCATTATTCATAATACATAATACAATAATAAGTTTAATACAATACTTTAGTTAGATTATATTTTAACATTTTTGTCCACCTTCAGTCCAATCCAATAAAATACGACGAGTGTTGGTCTAATAATTTATCCTACCCGTTTTCAAGGCTAAAACCGAATAACGAGTATAATGAAATAAAAAGTTTTACAAGGACAACAAATTATACCGTTAACACCCGCTTGATTTGGACAAGGATCTGGAATGACAACTTCAGTGGTGTAGTGATGAGAATATCCGCCTCCAAACACAAAACAACAATTTGTTTTCATAAAGTTTTCAAGTACAATTAATCTAATGTTTCCCCCAAAATTCATGTAAAGTATATAAAACAAGGGGTTGTAACTCACGGTTTGCGGAGATAAGAGGTATGAACTAGCACAAAAGAAACGGAACGCGTCGGGAATCTCAACGACCTAAAACACCGGAAAGTTGTGTAAGTTATATTATTATAATTTGGGTTATGTTAAGTTCCAATTTAACATTTTTAAGTCTCAATTTATAATACTTAGATTCTGTCCCAAAGATTATTACGGAATGTTTTGGAAGGTTTATGTGATCTTGAACGTTTTATAGTCCGAAATGTCCAATTATGTTCAAAAGTGTCAAAGTTCCAAGTTAATGTGTGTAAGTCTCGAAGTTATTAAGTTTCTGAATTTGAAATGTAATTTACGGTGAAAATTGGGCAGCGCTTCCGCGCAATAAAAATTATATCCATTTTCAAAACACTTTCCCGCTTCAAAATACATATAATAACGTTTAAACCAACAATACACAAGTTTCAAGTCCAAAATCCCTTTTTAAATAATTTATAAGTCAAAACAGTAGCTTAACATGATGTATGTGTTCTGTGCTTAATTATTTTAGCTTAAAATCAAGTTTACGACCTTTAAAACGACAAAAATAGCGAACAGGGCCATTCTGGCGGCGGCTGGAGGAAAACAGCCGCCGGCTGACATTTAGCCGTCTGCTGAAATCCTTCATCCGCCGGCCAAATGGCTTCGGCCAGTTTCAAAGTTGTTCCATTTTACGATTTTAAGCTTGTTTAACCGTTAGATTCGACATGCAAACTGATATAACTCATATATATATATGTATTTTTAAAGTAAAAACACCATTTTCTTTTAGATTTATAGGTTACATATGAAGATCTTTCATAAAAACTCGTTTTTAAGCTAGAAAACGTTTTAGATTGTTAAGAAAACTCATTTTCAGTTTATAGATTACACATGCAATCGGTTATTTATGTAAAAATAGTGAAAAGGAGATGTTATACCGAAGGAAAATAGCAAGGTGATGGTTTGACCGAGATTTTAGCTCCAAAACTCCTTGAAAAACCCGATTTAAAGTTTTTCCTTGTATACCCTTAACCCCTAGAACGATTTGATGGATTAGATGGTGGATATTTTGATGTTTATGGACTGAAAATGGAGTTATAGTTTCTGTTTTGGTGTGTGTTCTTGAAGAGAGAAATGAGAGAGTTTAGAGAGTGTGTGTGTGTTATGTGTGTGTGTTTTGATTCAAACAAAATGAAATTAATGTTAAAGTGATGTTGGAGACTGCTCTTGGGAAGCTAAAAGCAGTAAATATTGTCTAAATTCGAGTGAAAATCGTTGCCCAATCGTGAAACATGCAGAAATGAGTCATCATCCAGCTGGACAGCGGGATTCAGCCACCGGCTGGTTATATTCAGCCGCCGGCTGAATTCCAAAATCCAGCTTTTTGACGTTTTGTTGTTTTCCGTTAATTAGTTAAGGACTAGAATCATTTTAGTTACCGTTATGAACTTAGTCAAGTTCTTGTATTGTTTATTTGGTGTTAGGATTTACATTTTTGATTCCGACATTGGTTCCGACAATAATAGGTACAAATAGTACGAACCCGAACAACACGAACACGATAAAAGAGAACTAAAGTTCGAACCGATTAAGTAACTGTTATGGGGATTCGCAGAAGAGAGCTAGGAGGCAGGATACTCCTCCAGATGTGCAAGCATATGCAGCAGTGGCTCCGAATGTCGAGGGTTGGCCTCCCAAGTGCAATCGGGGTGGTAACCCCCACGCCAAAGAGTTAAAATGTTGGGTGTGCGGTCGGTGTAAGAGACTTGGGCACACCGAGAAGTTTTGTAAGATCCCGAAGGGAAATTGTTATTAGTGTGGTTCTCCTGAGCATCTTAGGAACAACTGTCCCGAGTTAACTCCAGCCGGTACAAATATTCTTCTTATCTAAGTTCAACCTGCATTTATCCTATTTGATTCTTGATACTTGGTCTTATTATCGTCGTGTTGCACACTTCCCTTTTTACTTCCTAGTATTTTCGTTTTCTTTTACGCCTCTTTTGCGTTGGAACCGAAGGAAGCTCCTATCTGCAAGGAAGTCGATGAGACACGGTTGTCCTACGAGTGCGATTCCGAGAGATTCGACTCCAGATTTTTTTTTATCCGTCACTTCGCTTCAAATTAGTAATCATTGGTACTATACCAAACTATAATCTAGACCCTATCATATTTTGGGAACTTTTAAACTTTAGTGGATTAATTCCGCAAATGCATGGTTCATTACGAACTACGCGTAATTTGGCCAACTACGCCTAGTTTGGAATAAATTATGCAAGACCGGAACGTAATTCCTATTGTTAACAGTTTTCGAGTCAATATCTCTCAAATTCTACTGATCTCCAATTCTATTCCATCATTCGAAGAGTTTCATATTTGATGCGTTTAGGACTATGTTTCCTTGTACGTCTATACCCTTAGCGTCTTCCTTCGAAATAGAGTTATCCGTTGGTGAGTTTTCCTGCTACGAAGTACTTTCTTCCTATTGCGTTAGTTCCGATGACCATTATTTTCCTATCAACTTGATTCTGATCGCCTTAGGTAGATTCGACGTTATTATGAGCATGGGTTGGTTGTTGACGCACCGTGCAGAGGTTATATGATTCGAGAAAAATATCTGCATACCGTTATCGCTGGAGAGACTGTTGTTAGATCAGGAGGCTCTCACCGAGGATTGAATCATTGGGTTATCGTAGATCGGCAGATGTAGTCAGCGCTTTTCTGCCTATTCGAGAAGATTACCGAATAGAGAAACTTTTTTTTGATTGCATATTGACGAGATTTTTCCACCATTTCTGATCGTGACGCGCGTGCGTTTTAGACTTTGGTAGAAGTTGGAATCGACTTTTTCTGCTAGCCGAGTTTTCATACTACAATAGTTACCGCCCCATCTTTTGTTGCGTGCCGTGTGAGGTTTTTACTGTCATAACTCTAAAGTTTGGAGCCAAGTTACTCGAGAACGGGAGGATGGAATGCAGCGAAAATTTCCCCATCTTTTTCTACCAGCGATGCTCATTAGTAATTTCGAGGACGAAATTCTTTTAACTGGGGGAGGCTGTGACGTCCCGTCAATTTGAAATACTTATGTTACCGTTATTATTTATATTTTATTCGCAATTGATTTCGACCCTTGAATTTCGCTTTGTTTTGCTCACGATTTACTGTTATTGAGTACCGGGTTTTTTGTATTTGCTGATTCGTCCCTCGAGACGTGATAATATTATTTTATCTAAGTGCCAATTAGTTAGTTATCGGATCCTTTATCCTCGAGATATCGTGCATTTGCTCTTGTGTACTCTTTTACCGAAATCGTGCGAATCTCGAAATCGAAAGTGAAAATATAATATTAAGTGAACCTAATATAAATTAAATCAAAGTATGAAAAATTCTAAGTTTAACGCAAAAAGAATCGGGAGTTTTCGATGAACGAAACTCCTGAACGATCGAAAACAAGTCTGCCGAGCCAGCCGACCAGCCAGCTGCTGGCAGGGAATCAGCCGGCGGTTGAATCCATCCAGCCGACGGCTGGATGTGTCTGGTCAGCTTTGGTGACTCATTTTTGCATGAAATTTGAGTGGTGCAACTTGTCTAAACCCGATTGGACCAACGTTTCTGCTAGAAATACTGTCCCCAAGGTGATAATAACCCAACTTCTTCCATTTTCTTTCATTTGTGTATTATCAAAACACACACACAAAGTGTTTTCCCCCAAACTCTCTCTACACTTTCTTCAATTCCATTCTTGTTGGCTGCAAATCTTAGCCAATATTCACCATTAAAACACCATAAACATCAAAGTAATCGGTTGTGTTCATCAAAAGGAGCAAGAGGAGGTGATTCTCACGGTTAACTTCTTTGGTGTTCATCATTTTGGGTCTAAATCTTCATCAAATTCATCATCTAACGAGCTAGATCATCTTGCTTTCTATTTCTTGCGGTATATTATCTAAAACCTACTGTTTTTATTTGCATTTTATCTTATTTATAAATGCATGTATCATCTAACATCAAAGAATGGTTTTTATAAAAGTTTCTATGGAGATTTATCTAAAAACATAAGTTTTATAAACTTTTTTTTACAAAAATCTTGATATAAAAAGTTGTTATTTGAAGAAATCTATGGATATTATTAAAGGGTTATGACTTGCATGTCGAGATCTACTGAAAATATACTTGAAAATGCTTAAAAACGATAAAAAAACAAAAATCCGGAGCTGTCTGTCAGCCTCCAGCCGACGGCTGGATTATCTCAGCCGGCGGCTGGATCAGTCTGTCCATTCAAATCTTTCTTTTTGCTAATTTTCGGTGGTTGTCTTGTGTTTGGAGGCGGATATTCTCATCACTACACCACTGAAGTTGTCATTCCAGATCCTTGTCCAAATCAAGCGGGTGTTAACGGTATAATTTGTTGTCCTTGTAAACCTTTTGATTTCATTATACTCGTTATTCGGTTTTAGCCTTGAAAACGGGTAGGATAAATTATTAGACCAACACTCGTCGTATTTTATTGGATTAGACTGAAGTTGGACAAACATGTTAAAATATAATCTAACTAAAGTATTGTATTAAACTTATTATTGTATTATGTATTATGAATAATGGGTTAAAATGAAATTGTTGTTAAGGGGGAAAGTGTTTGAAATTTTGGACGAATATTTTATGACGCGGAAGCGCTGCCGAAATTCCAACTCACGACTTTTTACGACTTAAAACACTTACATAAATCAATTACGTACAAAAGTAACATATTTTACAATAACATTGTCTTTGGACTCAAAGACACCAACGCAATCACAAATGTCATAATATTACTTAAAACGGACATTTTTAAACCTCTTTGCGATACTTTAAACTTCTTCTCAATTTAATCATCGTTTTAAGTCATCAAAATATGTCTTGCGGCAAATTTTATAAAACGGTTTTGAAAGACATTTAACTCAAAACATTTTGGTATGAAAACACTTCAAATTATTCAAAGTGTCAAATTGGACCTTTAAATTGATTTTGACTTTAACAAGTCAACTTAATTGACGTTTGACTCTTATAAGTCAATGTTAGGAATAGAATATTCATAACTTTGTATTTGTAGTCGTTGTTAGGGGCTAAATTGTAATATGTGAGAAGTCTTTGTAAAGTCCCCACACTCCTATAAATAGGAGTGTGGGGTGTGTGTAATTTTTAAGAGATTGTGCTCAATTGTTAAATCATACTTTCTCTCTCTAGAATACTCTCTCTCTCTAAACTGATCAGAACCTACAATTGGTATCAGAGCGGGATACTCTCAAAAGTACCCGTTCATTAGACTGGAAATAGACCATTAGACTACATTTTCAACATACACGAATACATTTTGTATCCTTGTAAGAAGGATTTCTAGTCTAATAGTCTATTCGTGTACCATTAGACTACATTTTCAACATACAAGAATACAGTTTGTATCCTTGTAAGAAGGATTTCTAGTCTAATAGTCAATTCGTGTACCATTAGACTACGTTTTCAACATACACGAATAGTATACATATTCGTGTAAGGTGAAACACTAGTCTAATCAGTTAATTCGTGTAAGGTGTTTAATCCATCTGAGAACATTGCAATTCGACTGGGATAAGTTATATAACTATCTCGAAAACGTGAGAAATTTGACTAAGTCTTCACACGAATTGCAATTCAACATACACGAACTAATACACACGACTTGAATTTGATCATACACGAACTCATATACAAGAACTATATTTGTGCATACACGAACTCACATACACGAATACAAAGTGTGATACACGAGTTAAACACGAAGGAATTTCACCAAGTCTTCACACGAATTGTGTTTGTGTGTACACGAACTCATTTCAGTCAATTCGTGTAAGGTGTTTATCTAGTCTAATCACATATTCGAATTAGTCCATTAGACTAGGATTTCAACTGGTTAGACTAGTCCATTAGACTAGGATTTCAACTGGTTAGACTAGTCCATTAGACTAGGATTTCAATTGGTTAGAATAATCCATTAGACTAGGATTTCAACTGGTTAGACTAGTCTAGTCACGGCAGTCGTGTAAAGGGTAAAATCTACAAGTATTCGAACTACTCGGCATTCGACTAGGGTAAGTGGTGAACGAACTAAGTGTTACTCGGTACTCTACTAGGATTCTCACACGAAGAGGAGCCTTTTTATTTCGGAATTTGTCTAAGTGTCCATTAGATTGTGAAATCAACATACACGAACAGAAAAACATCAAATTCAAACTCACCATTCGAACTACCCATTCGAATACACTTTCAACATACACGAATTACAATACACGAATAGAAATCAGTCTTATTCGAATTACACCACACGAACACAATTCGGTGTCATTCGAATACATCATTTAGTCTACACGATGTCGACCTAGTATACGAACAGAATCTTTTACAAAGAGTATAAAACGATCACGATCAGTTTTTGAAAACAAAGATTCCGAGACTTCCAAAAAAAAAAAAAAAAAAAAAAAAAAAAAAAAAAAATTCAAAGAACAAGGATTGGTGTGTTAGGATAGAAATTCAACATACAAGGATTAGTGTGTTAGGATAGAAATTCAACACACAAGGATTAGTGTGTTAGGATAGAAATTCAACACACAAGGATAGAAATTGAACACACAAGGATAGAAATTCAACACACAAGGATAGAAATTCAACACACAAGGATTGGTGTGTTACGATAGAAATTCAACACACAAGGATTGGTGTGTTAGGATAGAAATTCAACACAAAAGGATTCGTGTGTTAGGATAGAAGTTTCGCGATTCCACGTTTTCACGTTAGAGACGAAATCGAAAAATAAGAACTTTTTTAAAGAGAGAGATTTTTATTTTTCCCGACAGTTTTCGGATACCGGTTAAGCTTACGCGACGATTTTGACGAGATTCAAGCATCGGAAAAATACGAGATTTATATTTCCGGAATCGAAATTGAAAAGCGAATTCAACGGTGTTATTGTACTTGATTAGTTCAATAGGTTTCGGGAAAAACATTGTACAAGCGTGAGATACCACGGGTGAAGATTATCCGAATTTTTCGTCAAATTTTCAACATTGAGAAATTTTTCATCAACTTTTAAGGGATTTTCGCCATCAAAATTTCATTATGAAGAAAGATTTTACAGGGAATATTGTGGATCTCACAATCGACAACGATGACGGTCTTACATTTTATTGTCCTCCGGACCAAGCTTGGACAAAATTAGAGGAGCTGGAGAAATTGTGTGAAGACACGGGGAAAAGACTGTCTCCTGATAATTGGAACGGTCATGAAAGATTGGATCGAAAGCGAAAGGTTGCTACACGTGCACGAGAATTTTTATCAAAGTTATCGCATGTCAACGTCGCAGAGGTACATTCTTTATCTCGATCTACCCTTGATAATAAGATCATTGAGTTGGAAAAGAAGTTGCAAACTAACACCGAATTGGTTTTACGGTTTTCAAACGAAAAAGCTAATCTTTTAAATGAGAATTCTAAGCTTTCAAATGAAACTCAAGTTTTGACATCTCAAATTAAAACTTTAAACCTTACCAATTCCAAACTCGAAGAGTTTAAAGAGTTAGCAACTTCTTGGAAGGGGAAATATGATCAAAGTGTGATTCAACTTCAACATCTTACAAATGAACTTAATGAAAAACTGGAGTTAATCAATACACTTCAAAAACAATCAAAACCCATTACGTTTGATGAGAGGAAATATAATCATAGTGTTTTAAAGGAACTCGAGAATCTTAAGAAAGAACGAATGGATGAAAGAATTAAAAGCATGGAGTTAATCAACGAGTTAAATACTCAAAGAAATGAGCGACTAAGTGCTAACGATAATCTTATGCTATTAAGAAAACAAATTGAAGATTATCAAACGGAAATTCAATCTTTAAAATCACAAGCACTTGAAGTTGAAAATCGAAATGAAATTTTAAAGCCAAATTGTTTGAGAGAACAAACGAAACAACTGATTTTTCCAAACAAACCAAAAGAGTTTCGATCTTTCAATCCACAAGAAGGCTTGGGTCATGATAATCCAAAATATCTAAAGAAAGCTATGTATCATGCTCCCGGTCTTTACGACACAAAATCTTTGGGAAAAGAAAATGTTACAATGTCTTTCATTAGATCATCCAAAGAAAATGAAGAACAAGAGGATGCAAAACGACCATTTTTGAATAAAACGCAAGTCTCTTTTGATTACAAATCGTTAAATGAGAGTTATAAAACTAGGAAAATTCCTCTTTCAGATGATTACTTTCCAAGTTATAGTGAAAAGGAACTTCATTCCGATCATGTTTTGAAACAAGTTATCTTTCAAAAAGTATACATTCCAACTCTTATTTTAGAAAAACAATTTTCGGAACTTGAGCAAGAGTTGGAATGTCGAACTAACTATTTTGAGAATGAAAAATGTAACTTTTTAGAGAAACTTGCGTCTTTTGAAAAAACTTCCCTTGATAAATCTTCAACTTCAAATGACAAATCTTCATTGGAATCTTTCTCCTCGAATGAACAATCCATTGCTAAGATATCATTTCTTCAAAATGCATTACATTCAAAAGAAAAGGATATCGAAGCTTTAACTCATAAGATTGATTCAATGTGGAAAATGAATGGTCCAGTTTTACCAAAAACCCCAAGCATTTCACATGAGGAGAAACGGAGATCTAAAACTCGAGAAAACAATTCGAAAAAGCATGTTAAAGCTCCATTAAAGGTTTACAACGGTAAATCTTCAAAAACATTTTCAAAAGTGGTTTCTCCGAGTACTAATTCTTTCCCGAAAAAGAATCAAAAGTATTCTCCGAAATCACAACCTAATGGAACTTTTACAACATATTTGAAAACTTCGAGTTTGAAATCCAAAATCGTCTCAACCAAACATGTGGAAAAGAAAACACTTTGTCCTCCAATGAACAAAAACGAAACAAAATCTTTCAGGTATTCAATACCCGAGTTATTTGAATTTGCACCATCACACTTTAAATATTCGGTGCAAAAAGTGAATAATGTTGTTTCTAAATTTAACAAACGAACTTCAACGAACTCAAATGGTTTTGTCCCAAGAACTCCTTCACCAACTCTTAAAAAGAAATGGATTCCAAAGTCTCCACAAATTTCAAAAACAAACACACCGATTGCAAAATCAACTAATTCAAATGGTTGTTTACCGGGGAAATGGAATTCGTATTCTTTGCACATAATCAATACTCCTTATCAATGGTTTTCAAACAAAGCTAACCAAAAAGGACCCAAAATGAAATGGGTACCAAAACTAGTTTGTGTTGATTGTGCAGGATCATAGGTCATTCGATGACTCCGAAATACCTCAGTTTCGGACTCGAACTTCATGGAGTGCTTACACGAGATATCAAGAAGGATTGGAACACGACGATTTAGGTACAATTCTTTTTTGAACAAAATATTTCAAACTTAGTTTATCACTTGAGAGACGTAATATTTGGAAGTGTTTAGTAGCGGATTGTTAAATCTCGACTAGAACTATCACTTTTGGGTATTATTATCTTATATGATATTTTGAGTTTGTTTAGGCTTTCAATTATTTCAATTTGAAACCCGTTCTAAAAACCGAAAAAGTTACGAATCTATTGGTCTAAATACAAGTTTAATATGATGAATGTGAATAGTAGCGGATATTCAATCTCGACTAGAACTAACATATTCAAAGTATTATATTTGTGGTTGATAGTACTTTCGTAATTAACAAGTGTTTTCAAAATGTCAAATCTTTTCAAAAAAACACTTGTTTTGATCAAACATGGAGAATCAAACTTTGAGGGGGAGTTCATAAAATCATTTTTCGAACTACCTCCTAAATCTTTCAAATGAGCTTCAACGAAACAATTTTTCAAATAAATCTTTCGCCATGCAATATTCAAATGTATTTTCGAAAAAGACTTCACATAACCATAAATGTTGTCATGTATATGTTGAAGGGGGAGCGTCTTTTCGAAAATATTGTCATGCATATGTTGAAGGGGGAGCGTCTCTTCGAAAATATTGCAAACTTTCGAAGTTACTTTGGAAATGTTTTTCAAAACAATTTTGGCAAAATGTTGATGCACCTTGAGCGATTTTCAAAAAGATACCTTTTTCCTATAGTCCAACCAGAGCCGGAGGGACTTACCCAAGGAATCACTTTCGAATGTGAGGGTTATTTAGGTCTAGGATTGGATTTTAAGGTGCAAAATCAACAAAAACATCATTTTTAAAATGCCAAAATGAGGGTGGAGTTGAATATTATGAGAGGTTGAGTGAGTAGTGTGTGATACGGTTAAAAGAATGAGAGACCGTTTCTTCGCCAATTAAATCGCCGGGTAGCCAAGTTTCTATCGAATTTCTTGTGTTGATTTTCGATATTGAAAAAGACATCATGGACCCAGTGATGCAATGCACATATACCTCATCGCCACTCAAATTCTTCACAAGAATTTGTTTCAATATACACGGAGAAGTAGCACATTTCTATCATATTCTCACTCGGAGAATGTTGATATTGAAACAAGAGAAAACCAACTCCATTTCTCGATTTCATTTCATACACTATTGAGTCTAGCGCCAAAATGTTAAACATTTTCTAGGACACGACCGAATTTGATAAAAGCATGTCTTTGTGATATCGCTCGGAACATTTGTAGTGGTATCAACGATTTTGGTATTTCACGATGATCGAATGGAAATCCTACCAATGCTAACGTTTTTACAACATTGAACGTAGGTCACACAATCGACTTCTTTTGTGATTTTGATTGATGTGTTAACGAGCAATCTAAGTGATCTCGTAGTTACTTACCCAGTTTCACGCTCATGGAGGCTATTTGAGAATACTATTTGGGTACACCTTTACATGATGATTACAACGAGTCATAATCATCATGAGGGGGAAGAACGTGTACCAAAGGGAAAAACGTGTGTAAATGGTTTTCCAATGGGAAGAACGTGAAGTAAAGAAGAATGTTCATTATCAAGCTACAACGAAGTAAAACGTCAACTTTCCGATAGTTGATTTCAAGTATGAGTTGAGGGGGAGCTAAATGAAAAATCAAAACGCCAAGGATTTTGGAACGATTGCTCAAACAAAAGAAGCTTCAAACAAAGAAATCCAATCAAGCTTCTACAAGTTGAACGATAAAGTGAAACTACTCAACTAAGGGGGAGCACTCAAATAAGGGGGAGCACTCAAATAAGGGGGAGCATTCCACTTTATGGTTCAAACGGTCAAAGGAAAAGAATGTTATGTTCACATCGGAATCATGAAATCAAAGACTACATGTCTGCATAAAACATTCTTTTGAAATGAAAGATTCTTCAAGTCAACTTTCAAAGTGTGCTTTCCGCGATACAAAGATTTAAACACTACTCTGATGAAATCTAAAGTTGAATTTGAGGACCACGAAGACAAAGGAGGAGATCATTAAGACTATCATCCAAGGTTCGCCAAAAAGAGTTTTTGGATGATTAGGCTCTTAAGACTACTTCAAAGAGCGAGACCTTCGAGAATACTTCATCAATAACATGTTCAATACAACATCAAGGTCAAGCTTTCAAAAGAAAAGAAAGATTCTTCAAGCAACTTATCTTTAGATACAAAAATATCAAAGATTACAACAAACTACTCTGATGAAATTCAAAGTTGCGATTGAAGATCAAATCAAGCATCTACACGATCAAGATAACAACAATGAAGATGCTTAAAGACAAAGACTTCATATTTTGAACAACTACAAATAAGGGGGAATTGTTAGGAATAGAATATTCATAACTTTGTATTTGTAGTCGTTGTTAGGGGCTAAATTGTAATATGTGAGAAGTCTTTGTAAAGTCCCCACACTCCTATAAATAGGAGTGTGGGGTGTGTGTAATTTTTAAGAGATTGTGCTCAATTGTTAAATCATACTTTCTCTCTCTAGAATACTCTCTCTCTCTAAACTGATCAGAACCTACAGTCAACATGATTGAAATTTGACTTTCATAAGTCAACATAATTGACCTTTGACTTCTATAAGTCAACATCTTAATTTTGGTTGACATAATGAACATTTGTATTAATATTCCTTCCAACTCAGAGTTATCACTTGTTTCCAACGATCGCTGTTGACGTGAAAGATTCGATAGTTTGCCGATCGACCCATTTCTGGAGCGGAACATCGTCTCCCGAATACGTCGTCTTGATTTAAATCATTAAATGTTGGAATATTTTATTAAACTTAATCTTAACCGACAAGGCTAAACCGAACTATACTTATAGAGATACTGAGACTATTATTTACTGTTTTAGGGCACTTAGACGGTGGTGTGGTAACTCTGTGATTGTTACCCGAGATTTGCTGAAATTGTATTGTGAGTTATTCGTAGCCCTTGTCTTAAATACTTTTGGGCTGTAAAGCGTACTTTTAAACTGTCTGTGTATTTTAAACTGTCTGCATGAATGCGGAATGTTATTAATTATCTTGTTTACCCAGTGAATTTGGTCTGCCTTAGTTTTAAGTGTCTAAGCCATGGTGGCTCCCCTCTAATACACTCGTTAAGCTTTTGCCCGTGGCTCATATGTATAGATCTGTATTGGGTTATGTACCTAACCCACATTCCTCTGTAGACTGTTGCTACGAGCGGATGTTATGACCTTAATTTTAAACTGTATGATTAAACTGTTGGCCTTTGGTTTGACACACCTTAGGATAGGGGATTAAACTGATTGGTTCAGGATCGAGATGTATGACTACTTAGGCATAGTACCTTTCACCAATTGGATGTATAACAAGATATGATTTTAAACTTACTGGTTTGCTGAGATTTACCGATGGGTCACTTTTTACTTAAAATTGCGAATAATTCACCAACATGTTGTTGATGTCGTTTTAACGCTTTGCAGGAAATTGAGGATTTCCATTGATCATGCCATAGTTTATTTTCGGATCGCTTGCTTTTGGGAAATTTGAATTTGAACTCTTTATTGTAATTTCCATGACGATCCTTTTGTTGATTTCTTTTGGAGTTGTATTTGCACTAGGCGTCTTACCGCCCTTGACTTATTGAAGTATTTTGTAACATTTGGCATGATCTAATTAATTTGATGTTTTCTTTATCGGTTATATTGTTGTAATCTTGACTTTGATATTATAACTGGAACGCTCCGTGTTTCGGCTTCCAAGCGGGGTATGATAGAAGTTGGTACTATACCAAACTATACCAAATTAGTAATATGTACTTATAACTACTATACCAAACTATAATTTTAAAAACAAAATTTACTTAGTGCCCGACTATTTTTGACTTAGATTTTTATCCGTCACTTCGCTTCAAATTAGTAATCATTGGTACTATACCAAACTATAATCTAGACCCTATCATATTTTGGGAACTTTTAAACTTTAGTGGATTAATTCCGCAAATGCATTGTTCATTACGAACTACGCGTAATTTGGCCAACTACGCCTAGTTTGGAATAAATTATGCAAGACCGGAACGTAATTCCTATTGTTAACAGTTTTCGAGTCAATATCTCTCAAATTCTACTGATCTCCAATTCTATTCCATCATTCGAAGAGTTTCATATTTGACGCGATTAGGACTATGTTTCCTTGTACGTCTATACCCTTAGCGTCTTCCTTCGAAATAGAGTTATCCGTTGGTGAGTTTTCCTGCTACGAAGTACTTTCTTCCTATTGCGTTAGTTCCGATGACCATTCTTTTCCTATCAACTGATTCCGATCTCCTTAGGTAGATTCGACGTTATTATGAGCATGGGTTGGTTGTCGACGCACCGTGCAGAGGTTATATGATTCGAGAAGAATATCTGCTTACCGTTATCGCTGGAGAGACTGTTGTTAGATCAGGAGGCTCTCACCGAGGATTGTATCATTGGGTTATCGCAGATCGGCTGATGTAGTCAGCGCTTTTCTGCCTATTCGAGAAGATTACCGAATAGAGAAACTTTTTTTTGATTGCATATTGACGAGATTTTTCCACCATTTCTGATCGTGACGCGCGTGCGTTTTAGACTTTGGCAGATGTTGGAATCGACTTTTTCTGCTAGCCGAGTTTTCATCCTACAATAGTTACCGCCCCATCTTTTGTTGCGTGCCGTGTGAGGTTTTTACTGTCATAACTCTAAAGTTTGGAGCCAAGTTACTCGAGAACGGGAGGATGGAATGCAGCGAAAATTTCCCCATCTTTTTCTACCAGCGATGCTCATTAGTAATTTCGAGGACGAAATTATTTTAACTGGGGGAGGCTGTGACGTCCTGTCAATTTGAAGTACTGATGTTACCGTTATTATTTATATTTTATTCGCAATTGATTTCGACCCTTGTATTTCGCTTTGTTTTGCTCACGATTTACTGTTATTGAGTACCGGGTTTTCTGTATTGCTGATTCGTCCCTGAGACGTAATAATATTAATATATATCTAAGTGCATATTAGCTAGTATTCTCATAAATATAAGTTAGAAGGTTTATGCCAAATTTTTCGGTTATCGGATCCTTTATCCTCGAGATATCGTGCTTTTGCTCTTGTGTACTCTTTTACCGAAATCGTGCGAATCTCGAAATCAAAAGTGAAATTATAATATTAAATGAACCTAATATAAATTAAATCAAAGTATGAACAATTCTAAGTTCAACGCAAAAAGAATCGGGAGTTTTCGATGAACGAAACTCCCAAACGGTCGAAAACAAGTCTGCCGAGCCAGCCGACCAGCCAGCTGCTGGCAGGGATTCAGCCAGCGGCTGAATCCATCCAGCCGACGGCTGGATGTGTCTGGTCAGCTTTGGTGACTCATTTTTGCATGAAAATTGAGTGGTGCAACTTGTCTAAACCCGATTGGACCAACGTTTCTGCCAGAACTTACTTCCCCAAGGTGATATTATCACCTATACTCCACTTTTCTTTCATTTTTCTAAATCAAACACACACACACTAGTGTGTATTCTCTCTATCTCCCTCTCCATTTTCTTCTCTTTTCTTCTTTGTTCCTGAGATTTCCAGCCATTTATCACCAATAAAACATCATAAACATAACAATAATCAAGTATATTCATCAAAGGGAGCATGGAGTGGTGATTTTCCGGGTGTTTTCTTGAAGTTCTTCATCATTTTTCGGGTTTATTCTCCATCAAAACCTTCATCAATCAAGCTAGATCATCATCTTATCGTTTTTCTTACGGTATAAAAACATTTTCCCACTGTTTTTATTTATATTTTACCATATTATTACATGCATGTATCATCAAAGATCAAATAAAGGTTTTTATAAAAGTTTTATGGTGATTTAATTAAGAACATAATTTTTATAAACTTTTTACTAAGATCTTGATATAAAAAGTTGTTATTTGAAGAAATCTATGGATATTATTAAGGGTTTTTAAGTTGCATGTCGAAATCTACCGAAAATACTCTTGAAAACGCTTAAAAACGATAAAATAACAAAAATCCGGAGCTGTCTGTCAGGCTCCAGCCGACGGCTGGATTATCTCAGCCGGCGGCTGGATTATCTCAGCCGGCGGCTGGATTATCTCAGCCGGCGGCTGGATCAATCTGTTAGCCCAAATTCTTCGTTTTGCTAATTATCGGTGGTTGTCGGGTGTTTGGAGGCGGATATTCTCATCACTACACCACTAAAGTTGTCATTCCAGATCCTTGTCCAAATCAAGCGGGTGTTAACGGTATAATTTGTTGTCCTTGTAAACCTTTTGATTTCATTATACTCGTTATTCGGTTTTAGCCTTGAAAACGGTTAGGATAAATTATTAGACCAACACTCGTCGTATTTTATTGGATTGGAATGAAGTTGGACAAAAATGTTAAATTATAATCTAACTAAAGTATTGTATTAAACTTATTATTGTATTATGTATTATGAATAATGGGTTAAAATGAAATTGTTGTTAAGCGGGAAAGTGTTTGAAAATTTGGACGAATATTTTATGATGCGGAAGTGCTGCCGAAATTCCAACTCACGACTTTTTACGACTTAAAACACTTACATAAATCAACTGCGTACAAAAGTAACATATTTTACGATAACATTGTCTTTGGACTCAAAGACACCAACGCAATCACAAATGTCATAATATTATCTAAAACGGATATTTTCAACCTTTTTGCGACATATTAATCTTCGCCTCAATTTGATCATCGTTTTAAATCATCAAAATATGTCTTGCGGCAAATTTTATAAAATGGTTTTGAAAGACATTTTACTCAAAACATTTTGGTATGAAAACACTTCAAATTATTCAAAGTGTCAAATTGGACCTTTAAATTGATTTTGACTTTAACAAGTCAAGTTAATTGACGTTTGACTCTTATAAGTCAACATGATTAAAATTTGACTTTCATAAGTCAACATAATTGACCTTTGACTTCTATAAGTCAACATCTTAATTTTGGTCGACATAATGAACATTTGTATTAATAATCCTTTCGACTCGGAGTTATCATTCGCTTCAAACGACATTGTGGACGTGAAAGACCGATATCTTGTCGCTCGCCCTTTTTTGACGCGGAACATCGTCTCTCGAATACGTCGTTTTGATCTAAATTATTAAATGTTGGAATATTTTATTAAACTTAATCTTAACCGACAAGGCTAAACCGAACTATACTTATAGAGATACTGAGACTATATTATTTACTGTTTTAGGACACTTAGACGGTGGAGTTGTAACTCTGTGATTACTTTACCCGAGATTTGCTGAAGTTGTTTTGTGAGTTATTCGTAGCCCTTGTCTTAAATACTTTTCGGCTGTAAAGCGTATATTAAACTGTTTGTGTATATTAAACTGTCTGCATGAATGCGGAATATTTTTCTAAATTATCTTGTTTACCCAATGAATTTGGTCTGCCTTAGTTTTAAGTGTTTAAGCCATGGTGGCTCCCCTCTAATACACTCGTTAAGCTTTTTCCCGTGGTTCATATGTATAGATCTGTATTGGGTTATGTACCTAACCCACATTCCTCGGTAGACTGTTGCTACGAGCGGATGTTATGACCGTAATATTAAACTGTATGATTAAACTGGTTGCCTTTGGATTAACACACCTTAGGCTAGGGGATTAAACTAATTGGTTCAGGTTCGAGATGTATGACTACTTAGGCATAGTACCTTTCACTATTGGATGAATACAAGATAGATAATTTTAAACTTACTGGTTTACTGAAACTTGTCTATGGGTCACTTTTACTTTAAAATTGCGAATAATTCACCAACATGTTGTTGATGTCGTTTTAACGCTTTGCAGGAAATTGAGGATTTCCGTTGATCATGCCATAGTTTGTTTTTGGATCGCTTGCTTTTGGGAAAGTTGAATTGAACTGTTATTTTAATTTCCATGACGATCCTTTTGTTGATTTCTTTTGGAATTGTATTCGTGCTTGGCGTCTCATCGCCTTGACTTATTGATGTATTTTGTAACATTTGGCATGATCAATTTAATTTGATGTTTTGTTTATCGGTTATATTGTTGTAATCTTGACTTTGATATTATAACTGGAACATCTCGCGTTTCCGCTTCCAAGCGGGGTGTGACAGAAGTACTTTACATGAATTTTGGGGGAAACATAAGATTAATTGTACTTGAAAACTTTATGAAAACAAATTACAATTTATCGACTTTGACTTTTAACATGTTGAACTTTGACTTTGACTCGATGAACTTTGACTTTTGAACTTATAAACTATTTGACTTTTGGAACGTACTTAGACTTATTTTGAAGGTAATTTTGGAACGTACTTAGACTTATTTTGAACGACTATTTGAACTCTTATGCGTAAAATGTTTTACTTTACTTGGACTTATTGGCTCGCTCTCTTTTGACTAAACTAGTTATTGATGCTTGTATACGTACCAACCCTTGATGGAACTATAACACGACCTTAAGTGATGGACGTACGACTCTCTCTCTTTTAAAAACAAAATTTACTTAGTGCCCGACTATTTTTGACTTAGACTTTCGCACTATTAACTACTTAGCCGTATAGTAATTATGGGTATCGATACTTAGGAAAGAACCGTTCCTTGCTTAGATGGCAGTCTAATGTCACACCCCGCTAAAAGCGGAAACACGGAGCGTTCCAGTTATAATATCAAAGTCAAGATTACAACAATATAACCGATAAACAAAACATCAAAATAAATAGATCATGCCAAATGTTACAAAATACATCAATAAGTCAAGGGCGGTAAGACGCCTGGTACAAATACAATTCCAAAGGAAATCAACAAAAGGATCGTCATGGAAATTACAATAAACAATTCAAATTCAAATTTCCCAAAAGCAAGCGATCCAAAAATAAACTATGGCATGATCACGGAAATCCTCAATTTCCTGCAAAGCGTTAAAACGACATCAACAACATGTTGGTGAATTATTCGCAATTTTAAGTAAAAAGTGACCCATCGATAAGTTTCAGTAAACAAGTAAGTTTAAAATCATCTATCTTGTATTCATCCAATAGTGAAAGGTACTATGCCTAAGTAGTCATACATCTCGATCCTGAACCAATCAGTTTAATCCCCTAGCCTAAGGTGTGTTAATCCAAAGGCAACCAGTTTAATCATACAGTTTAATATTACGGTCATAACATCCGTTCGTAGCAACAGTCTACCGAGGAATGTGGGTTAGGTACATAACCCAATACAGATCTATACATATGAACCACGGGCAAAAGCTTAACGAGTGTATTAGAGGGGAGCCACCATGGCTTAAACACTTAAAACTAAGGCAGACCAAATTCACTGGGTAAACAAGATAATTTAGAAAAATATTCCGCATTCATGCAGACAGTTTAATATACACAAACAGTTTAATATACGCTTTACAGCCCAAAAGTATTTAAGACAAGGGCTACGAATAACTCACAAAACAATCTTCAGCAAATCTCGGGTAAATACAATCACAGAGTTACAACTCCACCGTCTAAGTGCCCTAAAACAGTAAATAATATAGTCTCAGTACCTCTATAAGTATAGTTCGGTTTAGCCTTGTCGGTTGAGATTAAATTAATATAATATTCCAACGGTTAATAAGTCGAATAAGGATGACGAATTAAGAAGACGATGTCGATCTTTCACGTCAACAGCGACCGTTGGAAGCAAATGATAACTCCGAGTCGAAAGAATTATTAATACAAATGTTCATTATGTCGTCCAAAATTAAGATGTTGACTTATAGAAGTCAAAGGTCAATTATGTTGACCATAAAAGTCAAATGTCAAACATGTTGACTTATAAGAGTCAAATGTTAATTTTGTTGACTTATTAAAGTCAAAATCAATTTAAAGGTCCAATTGACACTTAAAATAATTTGAAGTGTTTTCATACCAAAATGTTTTGAGTAAAATGTCTTTCAAAACCATTTTATAAAATTTGCCGCAAGACATATTTTGATGACTTAAAACGATGATTAAATTGAGACGAAGTTTAAAGTATCGCAAAGAGGTTTAAAAATGTCCGTTTTAAGTAATATTATGACATTTGTGATTGCGTTGGTGTCTTTGAGTCCAAAGACAATGTTATTCTAAAATATGTTACTTTTGTACTCAATTGATTTATGTAAGTGTTTTAAGTCGTAAAAAGTCGTGAGTTGGAATTTCGGCAGCGCTTCCGCGTCATAAAATATTCGTCCAAATTTTCAAACACTTTCCCGCTTAACAACAATTTCATTTTAACCAATTATTCATAATACATAATACAATAATAAGTTTAATACAATACTTTAGTTAGATTATATTTTAACATTTTTGTCCAACTTCAGTCCAATCCAATAAAATACGACGAGTGTTGGTCTAATAATTTATCCTAACCGTTTTCAAGGCTAAAACCGAATATGAACATATTGAAATCACGAGATTCAAAAGAGTAACAAGTTATACCGCTAACACCCGCTTGATTTGACAAGAATCTGGAATCAACGACTTCGGTGGTGTAGTGACGAGAATACCCGCCTCCAAAACACAAGACAACCACCGAAAATTAGAAAAACGAAAGATTTGAACGGACAGACTGATCCAGCCGCCGGCTGAGATAATCCAGCCGTCGGCTGGAGGCTGACAGACAGCTCCAGATTTTTGTTATTTTTACGTTTTCAAGCGTTTTCAAGAGTATTTTCGGTAGATTTCGACATGCAACATAAAAAACCCTTTAATAACATTCATAGATTACTTCAAATAACAAATTCAAGATCTTTATGTAAAAATTCCAGATCTTTATGTAAAAATTCATAAAATTCATAAAATCTATGTTTATAGACAAATCACCAATAACTTTTATAAAAACCCATTATTTGTTCTTTGATGAAACATGCGCATGTAAAAATATGTATAAAACAGTGGGAAAAGTTTGTTATACCTACAGGAAAATGAAAGTAAGATTATCAAGCTTGATTGATGAAGATTGGACCCCAAGATGATGAAAACCAAAGCAACAACCCGGATGAATCACCTCCCCTTGCTTCCCTTGATGATTAGAAGATATTATAGTGGTGTTTTATGGTGATTTATTAGTGATTATAGGCTGGAACTTACTGCAAAGATGAAGAGAAGAGAAGAAAATGGAAAGGGAGTAGAGAGAAAAACTCTAAGTGTGTGTGTGTTTGATTTTGAAAAATGAAAGAAAAGTGGAGTATAGGTGATAATATCACCTTGGAACAGGAATCTCTGGCAGTATGGGGTCGAATAGGGCTTAGCCACGTGTCCCCAATCGTTTTAGATGCAAAAATGAGTCATAAAACACCTGTCCAGACCATTCCAGCCGCCGGCTGGATGGATTCGGCCGCCGGCTGAATCCCTGCCAGCTGCTGGCTGGTCGGCTGGCTCTGCGGACTTGTTTTTGACCGTTTGGGAGTTTCGTTCATCGAAAACTCCCGATTCTTTTTGCGTTGATCTTAGAATTGTTCATACTTTGATTTAATTTATATTAGGTTCATTTAATATTATAATTTCACTTTCGATTTCGAGATTCGCACGATTTCGGTAAAAGAGTACACAAAAGCAAAAGCACGATATCTCGAGGATAAAGGATCCGATAACCGACAAATTTGGCATAAACCTTCTAACTTATATTTATGAGAATACTAACTAATTGGAACTTAGATAAAATAATATTATTACGTCTCGGGGACGAATCAGTAAATACGAAAACCCGATACTCAATAACAGTAAATCGTGAGCAAAACAAAGCGAAACACAAGGGTCGAAATCAATTGCGAATAAAATATAAATAATAACGGTAACATAAGTATTTCAAATTGACGGGACGTCACAGCCTCCCCCGTTTAAAAGAATTTCGTCCTCGAAATTACTAATGAGCATCGCTAGGAGAAACTAGATGGGGATATTTCCGCTGCATTTTCTTCTCCCGTTCGTAAGTAAAACTCGGCTCCAAACTTTAGAGTTATGACAGTAAAAAGACTCACAAGGCACGCAACAAAAGATGGGGCGGTAACTATTGTAGTATGAAAACTTGGCTAGCAGAAAAAGTCGATTCCAACTTCTGCCAAAGTCTAAAACGCACGCGCGTCACGATCAGAAATGGCGGAAAAATCTCGTCAATATGCAATCTAGAAGGTTTCTCTATTCGATAATCTTCTCGAATAGGCAGGAAATGTGCTGACTTAGTCAGCCGATCCATGATAATCCAAATGATATAATCCTCGGTGAGGGCCTCCTGATCTAACAACAGTCTCTCCAGCGATAACGGTATGCAGATATTCTTCTCGAATCATATGACCTCTGCACGGTGCGTCGACAATCAACCCATGCTCATAATGACGTGGAATCTACCTAAGGCGATCGGAATCAAGTTGATAGGAAAAGAATGGTCATCGGAACTAACGCAATATGAAGAAAGTACTTCGTAGCAGGAAAACTCACCAACGGATAACTCTATTTCGAAGGAAGATGCTAAGGGTATAGACGTACAAGGAAACATAGTCCTAAACGCATCAAATATGAAACTCTTCGAATGATGGAATAAAATTGGAGATCAGTAGAATTTGAGAGATATTGCCTCGAAAACTGTTAACAATAGGAATTACGTTCCGGTCTTGCATAATTTATTCCAAACTAGGCGTAGTTGGCCAAATTACGCGTAGTTCGTAATGAACCATGCATTTGCGGAATTAATCCACTAAAGTTTAAAAGTTCCCAAAATATGATAGGGTCTAGATTATAGTTTGGTATAGTACCAATGATTACTAATTTGAAGCGAAGTGACGGATAAAAAAATCTGGAGTCGAATCTCTCGGAATCGCACTCGTTGGACAACCTCGTCTCATCGACTTCCTTGCAGATAGGAGCTTCCTTCGGTTCCAACGCAAAAGAGGCGTAAAAGAAAACCAAAATACCAGGAAGTAAAAAGGGAAATGTGCACCACGACGATAATAAGACCAAGTATTAAGAATCAAATAGGATAAATGCAGGTTGAGCTTAGATAAGAAAAGTATTGGTACCAGCTGGAGCTAACTTTGGACGCTTGTCCCTGTGATGCTCGGGAGATCCGCATTCATAACAATGGCCCTTCAGGGTCTTACAAAAGCCATCAGTGTGCCCTCACTTCTTGCACTTACCACATACCCAACAAGCCACATCTTTGGTGTGGTGCCTTCCACACCGATCACATTTCGGGTACTTACTCTGAGTACCCGGTGTCACAGCAGCATATGATTTCACAAACTGGGGAGCGTCCTCTCTCCTAAATCTCTTTCGAGAGTCCTTCTTACAGGATTCTGCACTCCGTTCCCCTCCAGAATTTTGCTTCACAGTCATTGGGGGTAACTCACCGTCACGGACCGCGTTCTGAGTTAACGTAATCGCAATTTCCACCGCGCTCTGAAAGGTGCTCGGTTTGTTGGATAGGACACTCTTACGGATTGCTGGGGGTAATCCGTGAGTGTAACGACCTATACGTTTAAGCTCCGGTCGGACCAAGTGCGGCACTAGCTGGGACATAGCGTGAAAACGCGAAGTGTACCCTTGGATGTCTGACCCAACCATGGTCAAGTTCCACAACTCATCCTCCAACTTCTGAATCTCAGATTCAGGAACATACTCAATAATCATCAACTCCTTTAGTTGATCCCAAGTCATCTTGCTGATCTCAGCTCGACCTCGCACATTCACGATTGAATTCCACCACGTCAGAGCCGTTCCTTGAAATACAAACGCAGCAAATCGGACTCGATCTTTGTCCGCACAGTCAATAGCATCAAAAATAGATTCCATCTTTTCCATCCACTGGAGCGTTCCAGTCGCTCCCTCATTGCCTCTGTACTCTGGGGCCTTACAGCTCATAAAAGTCTTCAGTGTGCACCCAGCGCGTTGGGTTGAGCCCTCTGCCCTACCTCCAATGTTGTGAAAATCGCGCCTGAGGCGCGCCTAGGCGCTAAATCGCACGAGGCGCCAAGGCTAGGGATTTTTTTAGGTCGAGTCGCATGACATGCATGAATCGCAAAAAAAGCGCAGCGATCCGGGCTTTTGCGCAAAAAAATCGCAAACAAATCGCAAAAAATCGCAAAACGATGGGGAATTTGGAGAATTCGACTGAAATCTCTTACATTAGTTTCATTAAGTTTCTTTATGAAATATTATCATGAAAATGTGGCATTATGCCTTGAATATTGACACGCTTGCTTTATATTTTGGGTTTAAATTCAAGCTTTATTACATATGTATTAGTTATTCAGTATGTCAATATTATTATGTGCTATTTAAATTGCATAATTTTGACACATATGTTATAGAAAAACATAATATATATAGTGCGCCTCGTGTTTATGAATCCCATGATTTGGTATGCGCCTCGCCTCAAGGCTCATTGACCTCCTTTGCGCCTTAGTGAGCCTTGAGCCTTTCAGAACATTGCCTACCTCATCCAGTAATCACGACTTCGGGTCCCTCATTATTAACAACCGGCTCAGGACCCTCATTGTTGACAACCGGCTCGGGATTTCCAGAACCCGAACCACCACCAGTTCCTTGGGCGGTGCCCTCTCGAAGTTGAGCTACAAGCTCGGGCATCATTGCCGCTATCTGTTGAGCAATCATCTGAGCCATGTCAGGATTCGTATCGTTCTCCACATTGTTCCTTCTCGAATTGGACGTATTAGCTCTCGCGTTCGAAGTATTATTTCTCGCGTTCGGATTCGCGGTATTAGCCCTCGCGTTCGAATTCGTGGTATTCGCTCTCGCATTCGCAGTAGCACGTCGTGCGGAACTTCGTGTCACAACTCTCCTCGTAGGCGCCATCGTCCTAAAATAAAAGAGGAAAAGACTCGATCAGCAAATGTGTGCAACACAAAAACAAGGCAAAATGCCAAAACACAACGCGAAATTAAACACGTATAAAAAATAGTGCACACATTGCTATCAGAGTAAAAATCGATTCAAAAGCCTATGGTCATAGTCCAAGTGATTTACTCAGTTTAAATCACCCGGTTCGCTATAACCTTTGGCTCTGATACCAACTTCTGTCACACCCCGCTAAAAGCGGAAACACGGAGCTTTCCAGTTATAATATCAAAGTCAAGATTACAACAATATAACCGATAAACAAAACATCAAAATAAATAGATCATGCCAAATGTTACAAAATACATCAATAAGTCAAGGGCGGTAAGACGCCTGGTACAAATACAATTCCAAAGGAAATCAACAAAAGGATCGTCATGGAAATTACAATAAACAATTCAAATTCAAATTTCCAAAAAGCAAGCGATCCAAAAATAAACTATGGCATGATCACGGAAATCCTCAATTTCCTGCAAAGCGTTAAAACGACATCAACAACATGTTGGTGAATTATTCGCAATTTTAAGTAAAAAGTGACCCATCGATAAGTTTCAGTAAACAAGTAAGTTTAAAATCATCTATCTTGTATTCATCCAATAGTGAAAGGTACTATGCCTAAGTAGTCATACGTCTCGATCCTGAACCAATCAGTTTAATCCCCTAGCCTAAGGTGTGTTAATCCAAAGGCAACCAGTTTAATCATACAGTTTAATATTACGGTCATAACATCCGTTCGTAGCAACAGTCTACCGAGGAATGTGGGTTAGGTACATAACCCAATACAGATCTATACATATGAACCACGGGAAAAAGCTTAACGAGTGTATTAGAGGGGAGCCACCATGGCTTAAACACTTAAAACTAAGGCAGACCAAATTCACTGGGTAAACAAGATAATTTAGAAAAATATTCCGCATTCATGCAGACAGTTTAATATACACAAACAGTTTAATATACGCTTTACAGCCCAAAAGTATTTAAGACAAGGGCTACGAATAACTCACAAAACAATCTTCAGCAAATCTCGGGTAAATACAATCACAGAGTTACAACTCCACCGTCTAAGTGCCCTAAAACAGTAAATAATATACTCTCGGTACCTCTATAAGTATATAGTTCGGTTTAGCCTTGTCGGTTGAGATTAAATTAATATAATATTCCAACGGTTAATAAGTCGAATAAGGATGACGAATTAAGAAGACGATGTTCCGCGCCAGAAAAGGGCCGATCGGCAAGATATCGATCTTTCACGTCAACAGCGACCGTTGGAAGCAAATGATAACTCCAAGTCGAAAGAATTATTAATACAAATGTTCATTATGTCGTCCAAAATTAAGATGTTGACTTATAGAAGTCAAAGGTCAATTATGTTGACCATAAAAGTCAAATGTCAAACATGTTGACTTATAAGAGTCAAATGTTAATTTTGTTGACTTATTAAAGTCAAAATCAATTTAAAGGTCCAATTGACACTTAGAATAATTTAAAGTGTTTTCATACCAAAATGTTTTGAGTAAAATGTCTTTCAAAACCATTTTATAAAATTTGCCGCAAGACATATTTTGATGACTTAAAACGATGATTAAATTGAGACGAAGTTTAAAGTATCGCAAAGAGGTTTAAAAATGTCCGTTTTAAGTAATATTATGACATTTGTGATTGCGTTGGTGTCTTTGAATCCAAAGACAATGTTATTGTAAAATATGTTACTTTTGTACGCAATTGATTTATGTAAGTGATTTAAGTCGTAAAAAGTCGTGAGTTGGAATTTCGGCAGCGCTTCCGCGTCATAAAATATTCGTCCAAATTTTCAAACACTTTCCCGCTTAACAACAATTTCATTTTAACCAATTATTCATAATACATAATACAATAATAAGTTTAATACAATACTTTAGACAGATTATATTTTAACATATTTGTCCAACTTCAGTCCAATCCAATAAAATACAACGAGTGTTGGTCTAATAATTTATCCTAACCGTTTTCAAGGCTAAAACCGAATATGAACATATTGAAATCATGAGATTCAAAAGAGTAACAAGTTATACCGCTAACACCCGCTTGATTTGACAAGAATCTGGAATCAACGACTTCGGTGGTGTAGTGATGAGAATAACCGCCTCCAAAACACAAGACAACCACCGAAAATTAGCAAAACGATAGATTAGAACGGACAGACTGATCCAGCCACCGGCTGAGATAATCCAGCCGTCGGCTGGAGGCTGACAGACAGCTCCAGATTTTTGTTATTTTTACGTTTTCAAGCGTTTTCAAGAGTATTTTCGGTAGATTTCGACATGAAACATAAAAACCCTTTAATAACATCCATAGATTACTTCAAATAACAAATTTTACATCAAGATCTTTATGTAAAAATTCATAAAATCTATGTTTATAGACAAATCACCAATAACTTTTATAAAAACCCATTATTTGTTCTTTGATGAAACATGCACATGTAAAAATATGTATAAAACAGTGGGAAAAGTTTGTTATACCTCAAGGAAAATGAAAGTAAGATTATCAAGCTTGATTGATGAAGATTGGACCCGAAGATGATGAAAACCAAAGCAACAACCCGGATGAATCACCTCCCCTTGCTTCCCTTGATGATTAGAAGATATTATAGTGGTGTTTTATGGTGATTTATTAGTGATTATAGGCTGGAACTTACTGCAAAGATGAAGAGAAGAGAAGAAAATGGAAAGGGAGTAGAGAGAAAAACTCTGAGTGTGTGTGTGTTTGATTTAGAAAAATGATAGAAAAGTGGAGTATAGGTGATAATATCACCTTGGAACAGGCATCTCTGGCAGTATGGGGTCGAATAGGGCTTAGCCACGTGTCCCCAATCGTTTTACATGCAAAAATGAGTCATAAAACACCTGTCCAGACCATTCCAGCCGCCGGCTGGATGGATTCAGCCGCCGGCTGAATCCCTGCCAGCTGCTGGCTGGTCGGCTGGCTCTGCGGACTTGTTTTTGACTGTTTGGGAGTTTCGTTCATCGAAAACTCCCGATTCTTTTTGCGTTGATCTTAGAATTGTTCATAATTTGATTTAATTGATATTAGGTTCATTTAATATTATAATTTCACTTTCGATTTCGAGATTCGCACGATTTCGGTAAAAGAGTACACAAGAGCAAAAGCACGATATCTCGAGGATAAAGGATCCGATAACCGAAAAATTTGGCATAAACCTTCTAACTTATATTTATGAGAATACTAACTAATTGGCACTTAGATAAAATAATATTATTACGTCTCGGGGACGAATCAGTAAATACGAAAACCCGATACTCAATAACAGTAAATCGTGAGCAAAACAAAGCGAAACACAAGGGTCGAAATCAATTGCGAATAAAATATAAATAATAACGGTAACATAAGTATTTCAAATTGACGGGACGTCACAGCATAAACTTATAAACTTTTAACGATTGATATACGCTTCTACTATTTGACTAAATTTGACACTTTTGAACATAATTGGACATTTCGGACTATAAAACGTTCACGATCTCATAAACCTTCCAAAACATTCCGTACTAATCTTTGGGACATAATCTAAGGTGCTGTTCTTTTGAACCAAATGTTTTTCCTCTGAATCTGAATACCAGCTCTGAATAATCAGAGGTGGTCCAAAACTCTGAATCTGAATCAATATACTATGTTCTTTTTTCCTTCGTAACATCTGTTTTACTATATTAGTACTAAACTGTTTCATTTATAAAACGTCTTAAATAAAAACATTCATAAAATGTTCAAACATAGTGGCAACATTTTTCAAATAAAGATAATATTCAAACAACATTTTCAACATTTTTGCATTAATTGTGCCGCAAGTTGATCTCGACAATTGATCATATATTTTTGATCTGTTGTATTTCCATGTGGTTGAACCTCGTCCTCATCATACTCGTCTCCATCTTGTACATTCTCGTTAGCATGTACTTCACCTCGATCATATTCGGAGAAAAAATCATCACTTAATCCTTCTTTTCGTATAAAAATATGAAGAGCAAAGCATGCTATAGTAATATCTCTTTGTTTCACCAAAGAATACGGAGTCATTCTCTTCAAGATGGGAATACGTGCTTTCAAAACACCAAAAGCACGCTCTATCACGTTTCTAAGTTTAGCGTGAGCGTGATTGAACAAATTAATAAACTAATTGTCTAACATCAACTTCAAGATATAAAAATAATTAACAAAAGAAAAGTTCACATAAAACTCAATGTAATAGTAGGAGTTTATAGGCAATCGAAAACAAATACATATTAAAAAAAAATTATATCACCTAAATCTAACAAACAATCATCAATATCAATTTATATAACGAAATCAAGTGACAAACCATTGAAAAAAAATCAAAAATTATTTGAATTTAAGGATGGAAAACTTACCGGTGAAGAGAAAGAGGTAATCAGAGGTAAAAAGAGGTTTTTCATGTAGGGTTGGATCAGAGGTAAAAAGAGGTTTTTTGTCTCTGGCTGAAAAAAAAAGAACAACAAAATTTTTAAAACCTCTGACCAGGTCAGAGTTCAGAGCCTATTAAGACTTTTTTTTGAAAAAAGAACAGCACTTAAGTATTATAAATTGAGACTTAAAAATGTTAAATTGGAACTTAACATAACCCAATACCCATAATTACTATACGGAAAATGTCAAGTCTCAAAAGTCAGAATGCGTAACCAAGTTTTTAAACGGTCAAAACGACATTTTTGGGAAGGACAGCAGGTCTGAGTTTTGTAAAAATGAACATATTGGTTACTTATATGGGACTTAATTGACTAAGATAAACATGTTTGAAAACGTTATGTATGTATATGTGTTTTGTAAGCGGGAAAGTGGTTAATATTTTTGGACATAGAATTTGGGCGCGGAAGCGCTGGCCAAATTTCGTTAGGAAATATAAAACACTTTGGCAAACAAAACATATTCAACATAACAACAATAACATCAACTTTGGACTTTTTGACTAAAACAAAACGTTAACCGTTTCGGACAATATTGGACAAAATGGACTTTGACACTTAAAGTTTGACTAAAAATTTACTTATATTACATAATATAACACAAATTTCATTTATTATATATTAGGTATAATAACTTAATAAAATAATAACACTTGAACAAATCTTGGTATCCTTAGGCGTTCGGTGATTCCCGGCTCTCATTTCCGACCATTCTTCCAAGTTCTTATCTTCGCAACCCGTGAGTTACAACCCCCTTGTTTTATATACTTTACATGAATTTTGGGGGAAACATAAGATTAATTGTACTTGAAAACTTTATGAAAACAAATTACAATTTATCGACTTTGACTTTTAACATGTTGAACTTTGACTTTGACTCGATGAACTTTGACTTTTGAACTTATAAACTATTTGACTTTTGGAACGTACTTAGACATATTTTGAACGTATTTTGGAACGTACTTAGACTTATTTTGAACGTATTTTGGAACGTACTTAGACTTATTTTGAACGACTATTTGAACTCTTATGCGTAAAATGTTTTACTTTACTTGGACTTATTGGCTCGCTCTCTTTTGACTAAACTAGTTATTGATGCTTGTATACGTACCAACCCTTGATGGAACTATAACACGACCTTAAGTGATGGACGTACGACTCTCTCTCTTTTAAAAACAAAATTTACTTAGTGCCCGACTATTTTTGACTTAGACTTTCGCACTATTAACTACTTAGCCGTATAGTAATTATGGGTATCGATACTTAGGAAAGAACCGTTCCTTGCTTAGATGGCAGTCTAAGTACATATTACTAAGTACTGAATAACTTCCCGTTTGAGAGGCGGGAAGTTGGGGCCGACACGGTTGGATAATCGGATTAGTGTGAACACTTAAGTTATAGATGCCAAGAGGTTGATACAAGAAAATCTAATTAGTTACTTACGCATAAACTTATGAACTTTTTAGCGATTGATATACGCTTCTAGTATTTGACTAAATTTGACTCTATATTTGGTCTTTACAAACTTAGGGCACCAGTCCGCCCATTGCTTGGACTTTAAAAGTATATAAACTTTTAAGCGACTTTTCTCCACTTACTCCTTTTGGAAAACTTTGTACTTATATATATTTATATACTCGACAAACTTTTATCGGAACTTTTTGGTCAACTTATAAACTGTAACTCACTCACTACGTTTTCGTAGTTGACACTTTATCTCATGTTTCAGGAAACTAAGCGTAAGTTATGAAGTGCATTGCTCAGGCGGGTCAAGCTAGTTATGTGAAGAGTAATACGGGAAAAGACCTTTGATACTTGGGAATTTTTATTAAAATACTTTATTATGTATTTGTCGTTTTATACTTACGGATCTTGGTTGTATCTTTCGAACGTGGTTACCTTTTAAATTTCAATTCGAAATGACTTGAACCGTTGACTTTTGATATAACTCGTGAAATGATTCTTTGCTCTTCACATTTCGTGTTTCCGCTTTAGCGGGGTGTGACAGACTTGGTATCAAGTCTGTCACACCCCGCTAAAGCGGAAACACGGAATGTGAAGAGCTGGAAAATCTTTACACAGGTCATATAAAACATAACGGTAATCAAGTCATTAATTAAAAATAAAAGTGTTTACAAGTTCACAAAACGACCAAGTCACATCAATTTAGTACATCGATACATAATTAAAAGTTTCATTAAAAATTCCCAAAATAAATGGCCACGTCTTTTCCCAAAAAGGTTCTCACACAACCGCCTCGACCCGTCGATGCCATGCACATCATGCTTACACTAATTTCCTGAAACATAAGATAAAGTGTCAACTACGAAAGTAGTGAGTGATTTACAGTTTAAGTAGTCGGCATAATAGGTAAAGTATATAAAAGTAAAAGTTTCCAAGAAGGAGATTAGCGGAGAAAAGTCGCTTAAAAATTTATATACTTATAAAGTCCAAGTAATGGGCGAACCGGTGCCCTAAGTTTGTAAAGACCAAATAAAGTCAAATTTACTCAAATAGTAGAAGCGTATATCAATCGCTAAAAGTTTATAAGTTTATGCGTAAGTAACTAATTAGATTTTCTTGTATCAACCTCTTGGCATCTATAACTTAAGTGTTCACACTAATCCGATTATCCAACGTGTACGGCCCTAACTTCCCGCCTCTCAAACGGAAAGTTATTCAGAACTTAGTAATATGTACTTAGACTGCCATCTAAGCAAGGAACGGTTCTTTCCTAAGTATCGATACCCATAATTACTATACGGCTAAGTAGTTAATAGTGCGAAAGTCTAAGTCAAAAATAGTCGGGCACTAAGTAAATTTTGTTTTTAAAAGAGAGAGAGTCGTACGTCCATCACTTAAGGTCGTGTTATAGTTCCATCAAGGGTTGGTACGTATACAAGCATCAATAACTAGTTTAGTCAAAAGAGAGCGAGCCAATAAGTCCAAGTAAAGTAAAACATTTTACGCATAAGAGTTCAAATAGTCGTTCAAAATAAGTCTAAGTACGTTCCAAAATACGTTCAAAATAAGTCTAAGTACGTTCCAAAAGTCAAATAGTTTATAAGTTCAAAAGTCAAAGTTCATCGAGTCAAAGTCAAAGTTCAACATGTTAAAAGTCAAAGTCGATAAATTGTAATTTGTTTTCATAAAGTTTTCAAGTACAATTAATCTTATGTTTCCCCCAAAATTCATGTAAAGTATATAAAACAAGGGGTTGTAACTCACGGTTTGCGGAGATAAGAGGTATGAACAAGCACAAAAGAAGCGGAACGCGTCGGGAATCTCAACGACCTAAAACACCGGAAAGTTGTGTAAGTTATATTATTATAATTTGGGTTATGTTAAGTTCCAATTTAACATTTTTAAGTCTCAATTTATAATACTTAGATTCTGTCCCAAAGATTATTACGGAATGTTTTGGAAGGTTTATGTGATCGTGAACGTTTTATAGTCCGAAATGTCCAATTATGTTCAAAAGTGTCAAAGTTCCAAGTTAATGTGTGTAAGTCTCGAAGTTATTAAGTTTCTGAATTTGAAATGTAATTTACGGTGAAAATTGGGTAGCGCTTCCGCGCAATAAAAATTATATCCATTCTCAAACATCACTTTAACATTACTTTCATTTTGTTTGAATCAAAACACACACACATAACACACACACTCTCTAAACTCTCTCATTTCTCTCTTCAAGAACACACACCAAAACAGAAACTATAACACCACTTTCAGTCCATAAACATCAAAATATCCACCATCTAATCCATCAAATCGTTCTAGGGGTTAAGGGTATACAAGGAAAATCTTTAAATCGGGTTTTTCAAGGAGTTTTGGAGCTAAAATCTCGGTCAAACCATCACCTTGCTATTTTCCTTCGGTATAACATCTTCTTTTCACTATTTTTACATAAATAACCGATTGCATGTGTAATCTATAAACTGAAAATGAGTTTTCTTAACATTCTAAAACGTTTTCTAGCTTAAAAACGAGTTTTTATGAAAGATCTTCATATGAAACCTATAAATCTAAAAGAAAATGGTGTTTTTACTTTTATATACTTTACCTATTATGCCGACTACTTAAACTGTAACTCACTCACTACTTTCGTAGTTGACACTTTATCTTATGTTTCAGGAAATTAGTGTAAGCATGATGTGCATGGCATGGACGGGTCGAGGCGGTTGTGTGAGAACCTTTTTGGGAAAAGACGTGGCCATTTATTTTGGGAATTTTTAATGAAACTTTTAATTATGTATCGATGTACTAAATTGATGTGACTTGGTCGTTTTGTGAACTTGTAAACACTTTTATTTTTAACTAATGACTTGATTACCGTTATGTTTTATATGACCTGTGTAAAGATTTTCCAGCTCTTCACATTCCGTGTTTCCGCTTTAGCGGGGTGTGACAGACTTGATACCAACTTCTGTCACACCCCGCTTGGAAGCGGAAACACGGAGCGTTCTAGTTATAATATCAAAGTCAAGATTACAACAATATAACCGATAAACGAAACATCAAATTAAATAGATCATGCCAAATGTTACAAAAGACATCAATAAGTCAAGGCGATGAGACGCCAAGTACGAATACAATTCCAAAAGAAATCAACAAAAGGATCGTCATGGAAATTACAATAAAGAGTTCAAATTCAAATTTCCCAAAAGCAAGCGATCCGAAATTAACTATGGCATGATCAATGGAAATTCTCAATTTCCTGCAAAGCGTTAAAACGACATTAACAACATGTTGGTGAATTATTCGCAATTTTAAAGTAAAAGTGACCCATAGACAAGTTTCAGTAAATCAGTAAGTTTAAAATCATCTATCTTGTATTCATCCAATAGTGAAAGGTACTATGCCTAAGTAGTCATACATCTCGATCCTGAACCAATCAGTTTAATCCCCTAGCCTAAGGTGTGTTAATCCAAAGGCAACCAGTTTAATCATACAGTTTAATATTACGGTCATAACATCCGTTCGTACCAACAGTCTACCGAGGAATGTGGGTTAGGTACATAACCCAATACAGATCTATACATATGAACCACGGGCAAAAGCTTAACGAGTGTATTAGAGGGGAGCCACCATGGCTTAAACACTTAAAACTAAGGCAGACCAAATTCACTGGGTAAACAAGATAATTTAGAAAAATATTCCGCATTCATGCAGACAGTTTAATATACACAAACAGTTTAATATACGCTTTACAGCCCAAAAGTATTTAAGACAAGGGCTACGAATAACTCACAAAACAATCTTCAGCAAATCTCGGGTAAATACAATCACAGAGTTACAACTCCACCGTCTAAGTGCCCTAAAACAGTAAATAATATAGTCTCAGTACCTCTATAAGTATAGTTCGGTTTAGCCTTGTCGGTTGAGATTAAATTAATATAATATTCCAACGGTTAATAAGTCGAATAAGGATGACGAATTAAGAAGACGATGTTCCGCGCCAGAAAAGGGCCGATCGGCAAGATATCGACCTTTCATGTCAACAGCGACCGTTGGAAGCAAAGGATAACTCCGATTCGAAAGAATTATTAATACAAATGTTCATTATGTCGTCCAAAATTAAGATGTTGACTTATAGAAGTCAAAGGTCAATTATGTTGACCATAAAAGTCAAATGTCAAACATGTTGACTTATAAGAGTCAAATGTTAATTTTGTTGACTTATTAAAGTCAAAATCAATTTAAAGGTCCAATTGACACTTAGAATAATTTGAAGTGTTTTCATACCAAAATGTTTTGAGTAAAATGTCTTTCAAAACCATTTTATAAAATTTGCCGCAAGACATATTTTGATGACTTAAAACGATGATTAAATTGAGACGAAGTTTAAAGTATCGCAAAGAGGTTTAAAAATGTCCGTTTTAAGTAATATTATGACATTTGTGATTGCGTTGGTGTCTTTGAGTCCAAAGACAATGTTATTGTAAAATATGTTACTTTTGTACGCAATTGATTTATGTAAGTGTTTTAAGTCGTAAAAAGTCGTGAGGTGGAATTTCGGCAGCGCTTCGGCGTCATAAAATATTCGTCCAAATTTTCAAACACTTTCCCGCTTAACAACAATTTCATTTTAACCAATTATTCATAATACATAATACAATAATAAGTTTAATACAATACTTTAGTTAGATTATATTTTAACATTTTTGTCCAACTTCAGTCCAATCAAATAAAATACGACGAGTGTTGGTCTAATAATTTATCCTAACCGTTTTCAAGGCTAAAACCGAATATGAACATATTGAAATCACGAGATTCAAAAGAGTAACAAGTTATACCGCTAACACCCGCTTGATTTGACAAGAATCTGGAATCAACGACTTCGGTGGTGTAGTGATGAGAATACCCGCCTCCAAAACACAAGACAACCACCGAAAATTAGCAAAACGATAGATTTGAACGGACAGACTGATCCAGCCGCCGGCTGAGATAATCCAGCCGTCGGCTGGAGGCTGACAGACAGCTCCAGATTTTTGTTATTTTTACGTTTTCAAGCGTTTTCAAGAGTATTTTCGGCAGATTTCGACATGCAACATAAAAACCCTTTAATAACATCCATAGATTACTTCAAATAACAACTTTTATATCAAGATCTTTATGTAAAAATTCATAAAATCTATGTTTATAGACAAATCACCAATAACTTTTATAAAAACCCATTATTTGTTCTTTGATGAAACATGCACATGTAAAAATATGTATAAAACAGTGGGAAAAGTTTGTTATACCTCAAGGAAAATGAAAGTAAGATTATAAAGCTTGATTGATGAAGATTGGACCCGAAGATGATGAAAACCAAAGCAACAACCCGGATGAATCACCTCCCCTTGCTTCCCTTGATAATTAGAAGATATTATAGTGATGTTTTATGGTGATTTATTAGTGATTATAGGCTGGAACTTACTGCAAAGATGAAGAGAAGAGAAGAAAATGGAAAGGGAGTAGAGAGAAAAACTCTAAGTGTGTGTGTGTTTGATTTAGAAAAATGAAAGAAAAGTGGAGTATAGGTGATAATATCACCTTGGAACAGGCATCTCTGGCAGTATGGGGTCGAATAGGGCTTAGCCACGTGTCCCCAATCGTTTTACATGCAAAAATGAGTCATAAAACACCTGTCCAGACCATTCCAGCCGCCGGCTGGATGGATTCAGCCGCCGGCTGAATCCCTGCCAGCTGCTGGCTGGTCGGCTGGCTTTGCGGACTTGTTTTTAACTGTTTGGGAGTTTCGTTCATCGAAAACTCCCGATTCTTTTTGCGTTGATCTTAGAATTGTTTATACTTTGATTTAATTTATATTAGGTTCATTTAATATTATAATTTCACTTTCGATTTCGAGATTCGCACGATTTCGGTAAAAGAGTACACAAGAGCAAAAGCACGATATCTCGAGGATAAAGGATCCGATAACCGACAAATTTGGCATAAACCTTCTAACTTATATTTATGAGAATACTAACTAATTGGCACTTAGATAAAATAATATTATTACGTCTCGGGGACGAATCAGTAAATACGAAAACCCGATACTCAATAACAGTAAATCGTGAGCAAAACAAAGCGAAACACAAGGGTCGAAATCAATTGCGAATAAAATATAAATAATAACGGTAACATAAGTATTTCAAATTGACGGGACGTCACAGCCTCCCCCAGTTAAAAGAATTTCGTCCTCGAAATTACTAATGAGCATCGCTAGGAGAAACTAGATGGGGATATTTTCGCTGCATTTCCTCCTCCCGTTCGTAAGTAAAAGTCGGCTCCAAACTTTAGAGTTATGACAGTAAAAAGCCTCACAAGGCACGCAACAAAAGATGTGGCTTGTTGGGTATGTGGTAAGTGCAAGAAGTTAGGGCACACTGATGGCTTTTGTAAGACCCTGAAGAGCCATTGTTATGAATGCGGATCTCCCGAGCATCACAGGGACATGTGTCCAAAGTTAGCTCCAGCTGGTACCAATACTTTTCTTATCTAAGCTCAACCTGCATTTATCCTATTTGATTCTTAATACTTGGTCTTATTATCATCGTGGTGCACATTTCCCTTTTTACTTCCTGGTATTTTCGTTTTCTTTTACGCCTCTTTTGCGTTGGAACCGAAGGAAGCTCCTATCTGCAAGGAAGTCGATGAGACGAGGTTGTCCAAAGAGTGCGATTCCGAGAGATTCGACTCCAGATTTTTTTATCCGTCACTTCGCTTCAAATTAGTAATCATTGGTACTATACCAAACTATAATCTAGACCCTATCATATTTTGGGAACTTTTAAACTTTAGTGGATTAATTCCGCAAATGCATGGTTCATTACGAACTACGCGTAATTTGGCCAACTACGCCTAGTTTGGAATAAATTATGCAAGACCGGAACGTAATTCCTATTTGTAACACCCCGCTTTCATGCCCACGATATTGTCCGCTCTGCCACATCAAGGCTCACGGATTTGTTTTTGGCTGAGCTTCCCAGGGGGTCACCCATCCTGGAACTACTCTGGCCCAAGCACGCTTAACTACAGAGTTTCTAAGCTCTGCAGTGCCTGTAGCCACCAAAACGCGTTGTGTCATGAAAGGCTAAAGGTTTACTCATATACCCAGCATCACTCTTGTGCACGGGGATGTGGGATTTACCTAAGGTGTCACAAACATCCCCACTTGGGACTCAACGTCCTCGTTGAGGTTTGCCCCACCATCCCAAACGTCACAAGAGTGGCTCTGATACCACTTGTAACACCCCGCTTTCATGCCCACGATATTGTCCGCTCTGCCACATCAAGGCTCACGGATTTGTTTTTGGCTGAGCTTCCCAGGGGGTCACCCATCCTGGAACTACTCTGGCCCAAGCACGCTTAACTACAGAGTTTCTAAGCTCTGCAGTGCCTGTAGCCACCAAAACGCGTTGTGTCATGAAAGGCTAAAGGTTTACTCATATACCCAGCATCACTCTTGTGCACGTGGGATGTGGGATTTGCCTAAGGTGTCACACTATTGTTAACAGTTTTCGAGGCAATATCTCTCAAATTCTACTAATCTCCAATTTTATTCCATCATTCGAAGAGTTTCATATTTGATGCGTTTAGGACTATGTTTCCTTGTACGTCTATACCCTTAGCGTCTTCCTTCGAAATAGAGTTATACGTTGGTGAGTTTTCCTGCTACGAAGTACTTTCTTCATATTGCGTTTGTTCCGATGACCATTCTTTTCCTATCAACTTGATTCCGATCGCCTTAGATAGATTCGACGTCATTATGAGCATGGGTTGATTGTCGACGCACCGTGCAGAGGTCATATGATTCGAGAAGAATATCTGCATACCGTTATCGCTGGAGAGACTGTTGTTAGATCAGGAGGCCCTCACCGAGGATTATATCATTTGGATTATCATGGATCGGCTGACTAAGTCAGCACATTTCCTGCCTATTCGAGAAGATTACCGAATAGAGAAACCTTCTAGATTGCATATTGACGAGATTTTTCCGCCATTTCTGATCGTGACGCGCGTGCGTTTTAGACTTTGGCAGAAGTTGGAATCGACTTTTTCTGCTAGCCAAGTTTTCATACTACAATAGTTACCGCCGGATCGGTCTGTCCATTCAAATCTTTCGTTTTGCTAATTTTCGGTGGTTGTCTTGTGTTTAGAGGCGGATATTCTCATCACTACACCACTGAAGTTGTCATTCCAGATCCTTGTCCAAATCAAGCGGGTGTGAACGGTATAATTTGTTGTCCTTGTAAACCTTTTGATTTCATTATACTCGTTATTCGGTTTTAGCCTTGAAAACGGGTAGGATAAATTATTAGACCAACACTCGTCGTATTTTATTGGATTGGACTGAAGTTGGACAAAAATGTTAAAATATAATCTAACTAAAGTATTGTATTAAACTTATTATTGTATTATGTATTATGAATAATGGGTTAAAATGAAATTGTTGTTAAGCGGGAAAGTGTTTGAAATTTTGGACGACTATTTTATGACGCGGAAGCGCTGCCGAAATTCCAACTCACGACTTTTTACGACTTAAAACACTTACATAAATCAATTACGTACAAAAGTAACATATTTTACAATAACATTGTCTTTGGACTCAAAGACACCAACGCAATCACAAATGTCATAATATTACTTAAAACGGTCATTTTTAAACCTCTTTGTGATACTTTAAACTTCGTCTCAATTTAATCATCGTTTTAAGTCATCAAAATATGTCTTGCGGCAAATTTTATAAAATGGTTTTGAAAGACATTTTACTCAAAACATTTTGGTATGAAAACACTTCAAATTATTCAAAGTGTCAAATTGGACCTTTAAATTGATTTTGACTTTAACAAGTCAACTTAATTGACGTTTGACTCTTATAAGTCAACATGATTGAAATTTGACTTTCATAAGTCAATATAATTGACCTTTGACTTCTATAAGTCAACATCTTAATTTTGGTCATTATAATGAACATTGGTATTAACATTTATATTAATAATCCTTTCGACTCGGAGTTATCTTGCCGATCGGCCCTTTTCTGGCGCGGAACATCATCTTCTTGATTCGTCATCCTTATTCGACTTATTAATCGTTGGAATATTATAATAATTTAATCTCAACCGACAAGGCTAAACCGAACTATACTTATAGAGATACTGAGACTATATTATTTACTGTTTTAAGGCACTTAGGCGGTGGAGTTGTAGCTCTGTGTTTGGTGTACCCGAGATTTGCTGGAGTTGTTTTGTGAGTTATTCGTAGCCCTTGTCTTAAATACTTTTGGGCTGTAAAGCGTAATTTAAACTGTCTGTGTATTTTAAACTGTCTGCATAAATGCGGAAATATTACTGATTATCTTGTTTACCCAGTGAATTTGGTCTGCCTTAGTTTTAAGTGTTTAAGCCATGGTGGCTCCCCTCTAATACACTCGTTAAGCTTTTTCCTGTGGTTCATATGTATAGATCTGTATTGGGTTATGTACCTAACCCACATTCCTCTGTAGGCTGCTACTACGAGCGGATGTTATGACCGTAATATTAAACTGTATGATTAAACTGGTTGCCTTTGGATTAACACACCTGAGGATAGGGGATTAAACTGATTGGTTTAGGATCGAGATGCATGACTACTTAGGCATAGTACCTTTCACTATTGGATGAATACAAGATATATGATTTTAAACTTACTGGTTTACTAAAACTTGTCTATGGGTCACTTTTACTTTAAAATTACGAATAATTCACCAACATGTTGTTGATGTCGTTTTAACGCTTTGCAGGAAATTGAGGATTTCCGTTGATCATGCCATAGTTTGTTTTTGGATCGCTCGCTTTTGGAAAACTGGAATTGAACTGTTATTTTAATTTCCATGACGATCCTTTTGTTAATTTCTTTTGGAATTGTATTCGTACTTGGCGTCTCATCGCCTTGACTTATTGATGTATTTTGTAACATTTGGCATGATCAATTTAATTTGATGTTTTGTTTATCGGTTATATTGTTGTAATCTTGACTTTCATATTATAACTGGAACGCTCCGTGTTTCCGCTTCCAAGCGGGGTGTGACAGGATTGATGGTTAACGCCGTCTTGAGTGTCGATTGATCAAAGAAATCAACGATTTGATGGAAATCGGCGTTTTCGGTAGTCTTTTCCAAGCAAGCCACCATGTTGTGAGTTTTGAATAATTGCAATTGTTCCGCCATTGTTGATTCTGTGATTGATTATTACAGTGATGAACAAGAATGTAGATGGTTAGTCACAACGATAAAGAAAATCGATTGATTAATGATTTCTAACGGTAACTTTTTCTTGGAAGATTTAGGGGTTTTACTAACGGTAAGTATCAAACGGTTAAATTTAACCCCCTTTTATACTGAAAATCTGTAACAACTTGTAATCGTTGATTAGACGCGCGTAATGATTTAAATGTAACGGTCCAATTAACAATCGCCGCGTGTCACGAGTAGCTGTGCCTCGCGCCTGAAATTTAAATGTTAGGTCCAATCAGAGACTGCCACGTGTAAAAGTTGGTTACAAGTTGTATTTTGACTTGTCAAATCATCATTAAATAAGGTAAACTTATTGTTTAAGAAACCTTATTAATATAATAATCTGCAGTAATAACAAAAGGGTCCGTAGTAAGTTGGTGAAAGGGGCCGTAGTAATGATTCATGGGCCGTATTAACTGGACTGTCCGTAGTAACTTGAGTTACTGGCAGTATTAAACCAGAGGTCCGTAGCATCTCATTACTCGTCCGTATTAACCATTCCGTCCAAACTTATTGACATAGGGCAGTAGTAGTTAAACCTTCCCTTAGCCTTAACAATTTGGTCGTACTAATCATACTTTGGACACACTTTGTCTTTACTATTAATGTTGCAGTAGTAACATAGTACAATACTAGAGAGTAAGGTACTTGATTTTCATCATAAGGTTACTACTGCTTCTCGAAGGGACTTGCTTTAAACAAAATAGAGATACTAAGAGAAAAGTATATGAGTTATTCATCCGTATTGATCATTCCAATGCTTGTGATCAAAAATGTGAATCTCCCCACATCAAATGCTTTGGTGAGAAGGTCAGCCAGTTGATTGTCAGTGTGGATCTTCTCAACATGGATTAGTTTCTTCTCGTTGCAATCTCTTATGAAGTGATAGCGTATCTCTATATGCTTTGTTTTGGAGTGTTTGACTGGATTGTTGATGATGCTTATAGTGCTTTTATTGTCAATGTAGATTGGCGTGTTCATGAACGAATATCCATAGTCCATCATTTGATTTTGAATCCAAAGTACTTGGGCACAACAACTAGCAGCGGCAATGTACTCTGCTTCAGTGGAAGAGGTTGACACCGTTGTTTGCTTCTTGCATTGCCATGACACCAGTCTTGAACCAATAAATTGGCATCCTCTAGTCGTTGATTTCCTGTCTAAATTTTCACCACCATAATCACTGTCAGTATAAGCAATTAAATCAAAGGGAGAGTCTTTAGGATACCATAAGCCTAAGTTAGGCTTGCCCTTTAGGTAGCGAAAGATTCTCTTGACTGCAATTAGGTGTGACATCTTGGGCCTTGTTTGATATCTTGCGCATACACAAACTCCAAACATGATGTCTGGTCTTGAAGCTGTTAGATACATGAGAGATCCAATCATTGATCGATAGTTGTGTATATCCACATCCTCCCCCTCAAGATCAGGCGTCAATTGTTGGTGAGTTTCCACCGGAGTGCTTGCCACCTTGGCATCCATGAGTCCAAATTTGGTAAGGATGTCCTTGACATACTTGGTTTGTCTTATGAGGAGTCCATCCGGCTTTTGCTTGACTTGTAAGCCCAAGAAGAAAGTGAGTTCTCCCATGGAACTCATCTGAAACTTAGTGTGCATGAGATCCTCAAATTCCTTGCACAATGAATCCTTGGTGGATCCAAAAATGATGTCATCAACGTATATTTGAACAAGAAGAATGTCTGAGTTAGACTTCTTGAAGAATAGCGTTTTGTCAATTGTTCCGCGTTGAAAGTTGTTTTGAAGAAGGTAGTCTGAAAGAGTGTCATACCAAGCTCGTGGTGCTTGATGAAGCCCATAGAGAGCTTTGATCAATTTGTAGACTTTGTGAGGATGTTGAGGGTCCTCAAAACCAGGAGGTTGTTTGACATAAACCTCTTCTTCAATGACACCATATAGAAAAGCACTTTTGACATCCATTTGATAGACTTTGAAGCCCATAAATGAAGCAAAGGCTAGAAATAGACGAATGGCCTCAATCCTAGCCACTGGAGAAAAGAGTTCTTCATAATCAATTCCCTCTTCCTCTGTGTAGCCTTGTGCAACCAGTCGTGCTTTGTTTTTAACCATAATTCCACGTTCATCTTTCTTGTTTCTGAAGATCCAGCGTGTACCAATCACCTTCTTGCCATATGGGACCTCAACTAGTACCCATACTCCTTGTATCTTGAATTGGAGTAGCTCTGCCTAACATGCCTCAATCCAGTGTGGATCTAGTAATGCTTCCTGAATTTTCTTAGGTTCCATTTGCGAAAGAAAGCATGCAAAGAGACATGTGTTGATGAGAGCAGTTGATGGATCCTTTCTGGACTTGGTTTGACTTCTAGTCTCCATGGAGAGGTCAAAGTTGCCAATGATTTGATTAGAAGGATGGTTCTTGGAAACTCGAGATGATGGGATCTTTTCAAGTTGTAGTCCAACACCCAGGTTTGTATCATTCAAATCGGGCAGGTCATTGCTAGGATTTTGACCAGTAGTTGGAGGAGTAGTGAATGATGGAGAAGTGACTGAAGTAGGTATATCTGTTGTGTAAGGCTCTTCATTAACAAGTTGATCAACTCCATGATCATCCTCTTCTATAAGTCGTGGAACCCCGTTGGGACGTGTTGTATTATCCGTAGCCAATGGTGAATGTGGTTGTGCTTCTTCGTCCTCCTTTGTAGAGTTTTCTTCAGTGTGAGGAGAGCCTTGTTCTTCTGGGATGATGGGATCTTCCAAAATTGTCACACCCCGCTAAAAGCGGAAACACGGAATGTTCCAGTTATAATATCAAGAGTCAAATGTTACAACCATACAACCAATAAACAGACATCGAATTAACATTAACCATGCCAAACGTTTACAAAAAACATTACAATCTCAAAAACGATAAATCGTCGAGTACGAATGTGACATAAACATTACAGAATGGAACAACATTTAAAGTACACAAAGTATCATAAGTTCCAATTGCACAAAACAAACGATCCGAAAAGCACGTAAGGCATGATCAACAGAGATCCTCAGTTTCCTGAAAAGCGTTAAAACGACATCAACAACATGTTGGTGAATTATTCGCAAATTATAAGTAAAAGTTGACCCATCGACAAGTTTCGATAAATTTCAAAATCATATTTCAAATCATAACATCATCATCATATCGTATCTTGTTTTCAACCCTAGTGAGGTTACCATGCTTAGATTAGTCATACACCTCGATCCTTACCACACAATAAAGTCCCCTCTTCTAAGGTGAGTCAATCCAAAGGTAATCGAATAATATACCGGTCATAACATCCACTCATAGGAGCATCCTACCGAGCGATGAGGGTTAGGTACAATAACCCATATAGCTATAAATATGAAACCGTTGGGCATAAAGCTTAACGAGTGTATTAGGGGTGCCACCAAGGCAATAAAGACTCCTAATCTAAAGCAGACCTATTCCACTAGGTAAACAAGATAATCAACAAAGTCCCGCATACAAGCAGACAATTTTTATAAAATACGCTTTCCAGCCCAAAAATATTTAAGACAAGGGCTACGAATAACTCACACTACAACTCCAGCAAATCTCGGGTAAACAATCACAGGATCACAATTCCACCGTCTAAGTGCCTTAAACAATACACAACATAGTCTCAGTATCTCTATAAGTCTAGGTCCGGTTTAGCCTTGTCGGTTAAGATTAAGTTTAATATAAAATTCCAACGTTTAAATAGTCGAATATGGATGACGGATTAAGAAGACGATGTTCCGCGCCAGAAAAGGGGCCGATCGGCAAGATATCGATCCTTCACGTCAACAGCGACCGTTGGAAGCAAATGATAACTCCGAGTCAAAAGAATATTAATACCAATGTTCATTATATTGACCAAGATTAAGAGGTTGACTTATAAAAGTCAAAGGTCAATTATGTTGACTTATGAAAGTCAAAATCACTTTAAAAGTCCAATTTGACACTTTGAATAATTTGAAGTGTTTTCATACCAAAATGTCTAGAGTAGAATGCTTTTCAAAACCATTTATAAAGCTTGCCGCAAAACATATTTTGATGACTTAAAATGATGATCAAGTTGAGGTGGAGATTAAAGTATCGCAAAGAGGTTTAAAGTGTCCGTTTTAAGTAGTATTATGGCATTTTCGATTGCGTTGGCGTCCTTGAGTCCAAAGACGATGTTATTTTATAATATGTTACTTTTAAATATTTAAGTGTTTTAATGTCGCGAAGGTCGTAAATTGAAAATCCGGCAGCGCTTCCGCGCATAAAATATTTGTCCAAAATCCGTACACTTTCCCGCTTCATAACAAGTTACACTTTAAATCTTTCTCATAATACATAATACAATAATAAGTTAATTACGATACTTTCGGTTAGATTACATTTTAATATATTTCGTCCAATCTCAATCCAATTCTGATAATATAACAAGTGTTGGTCTAGTATTTACTCCTAACCGTTTTCAAGGCTAAAACCGAATAACGGTGGATAATGAAAGATTCTCAAGGATAGCAATTTATACCGTTAACACCCGCAAGATTTGACAAGAATAGAGTCCGGAACCAAGGACTTCGGTGGCGTGGTACTGAGGTCAAATCCTCCTCCAAAACACAATACACTCACCGTCAATAAGGGTTCACAATATAACAAGTTTAAGGTGCAAATTTAACGGGTTTACAAAATTTCCGGAATCTGGGCAACGACCGCCTCGCGGTGGGGGACAGAACCCCAATTTTTCAAAAATCGTTTTGTTTTGGAAAATCATCTTTTGATGCAATAGGTTTAAACATGCAAGTTATGGAATCATCTAAACACTTTCAAACAACCATTTTGTAAAGCTTTTCACCATTTAACTCAAAGATCCATACACATTTTATAAAAATCTTGATTTCAAAGATTTTTACCCATCAATCTTTACAAAACCCATTTCTATGTAGTTAGATGATACATGCAATTGATAGATCATATTCAAAACAGTGAGGATAGGTTATCATACCTCAAAGAAAATGAAAATGTGATGATCTAAAATGACTTGATGGAATTTCTTGATGCTTGGGTGGTGAATTTTTGACCCAAAATGAGAGAAGTAGATGTAGACAACCAAAGGGATGAACAATTCCTTCTTCACTTGATGAAAATGTCGATTTATAGAGATGAAATTGGTGATTATTTGTTGTTTACTTGCTGGAATTTACAGTCACAAGAAGAAGTTTGGATGAAAGGAAGTGTTTGTGTGTTTATGCTTCAAGAGAGGGAGAGAGTGAAATCTTGTATGTGTGTGTGTGTTGTAAGAGTGAAATGAGTCTTGAAAGGCATTAAATGAAGCATAAAACTGGTCTAAATGTGGTGTTGACACGTTTGGGAACAAGTGTCACAAGTGTATTACATGCAAGTTATGACTCACCACTCAACAAAGTGGAGCTGTCCAGGACCATGACCGCGGCGCGGCCAGCTCACCGCGGCGCTCAGTCAGGTTCCTGGATTTCCTCGTTTTGTTCATGTTGTCGTTACGTATGTGCACACGTTTAGGATTCCCGATTGTTTTACAAATGAACTTAGTCAAGTTCATCATAAGTATTATTGGTATTATGATTCATTTAAATGATAACTTTTAAGTTTGGATTCAAGACACGCACGATATCGGTAAAAGATAAACAAGTGTAAAAGCAGGGTTTCTCGAAGATAAAGAGTACGTTAACCGACAATTTGGGCATAACCTCCTAACTTATTTCCGTGAGAACTCTAGCTACAGGCACTTAGACAAACATAAACTTACGTCTCAAGGGACGAAACAAAATAATCACATAAAACCCGATTCTCAATAATAAATCGTGAGTAAAACAAAGCGAAATACAAGGGTCAAAACAATTGCGAATAATATAAAAATAATGACGGTAACTCAAGTACCTCGAATTGACGGGATGTCACAGCCTCCCCCAGTTAAAAGAATTTCGTCCTCGAAATTACTAATGAGCATCACAAGAAGAAAATAGATGGGGAAATTTCCGCTGCATTTCATCCTCCCGCTCCCACGTAAACTCAGCTCCAAACTTAGAGTTCCATCGGACCTTTACAATAGGAATCCGACTCCGCCGCAGGCGCTTGACCTCTCGGTCAACGATCTCTACCGGCTCCTCTATCACGTGAAGCGAATCATCCAAACTTAGTTTCTCCAAGGGCACCTTTAAAGACTCGTCAGCAAGACACTTCTTGAGATGCGATACATGAAATACGTTGTGCACACCGCTCAACTCAGGTGGCAACTCAAGACGATAAGCTACTCGTCCAACACGAGACAAAATCTTAAAAGGACCCGTAAAACGTGTACTTAGCTTGCTGCGTCTCTCAAAACGGAACACGCCCTTCCAAGGAGAAACCTTCAATAACACCATATCGCCGACCTGGAATTCCAAAGGCTTCCGACGTAAATCCGCGTATTTCTTCTGGCGATCTCTCGCGGCTACTAGACGATCCTTGATCCTAAAGATCTTATCAGTCGTCTCTTGGATCAACTCGGGACCCGTAATCTGGCTATCACCAATCTCAGCCCAACAAAGTGGAGACCTACACTTACGACCGTAAAGAGCTTCAAAAGACGCGCAATTAATACTGGAGTGGTAACTATTGTTGTACGAGAACTCGACCAACGGTAAATGTCTATCCCAACTCCCGCCAAAATCTAAAACACACGCGCGTAACATATCCTCCAACGTCTGAATCGTGCGCTCACTCTGACCATCGGTCTGAGGGTGATAAGCCGTACTCGTATCTAATCGGGTGCCTAAAGCTCGCTGCAACGTCTGCCAGAACCTCGAAGTAAAACGCGCGTCGCGATCCGAAATAACCGATACAGGAATTCCATGCCTGGCCACGATCTCATCTATATATAACCTAGATAACTTCTCTATTCGGTAATCTTCTCGAATAGGCAGAAAATGCGCTGACTTAGTCAGTCGATCAACAATGACCCAAATAGAATTATAACCTCCCGAAGACCTAGGAAGCTTCGTAACAAAATCCATCGTGATATTTTCCCACTACCACTGTGGGATTTCCGGCTGCTGAAGAAGGCCAGAAGGCTTCTGATTCTAAGCCTTAACCATAGAACAGGTCAAACACTTGCCTACATACTCGGCAATCGCCCTCTTCATTCCACGCCACCAGTAAAAATCCTTTAAGTCGTGATACATCTTATCCGCTCCGGGATGAACGGAGTAATTCGACTTGTGACCTTCATCCAAAATTAACCGTCTAAGACCGACGGGAACCCAAATACGATCCAAGAAATATAATACCCCGTCGTCTTTTGGCTCCAATTGTCTTGCCAATCCAAATAATCCTTCATCCTTCAGACAATCCTCGGGGAGAGCCTCCTGCTGAGCCTGAATAATACGAGTCTTCAAGCTCGACTGAATAGAAACCATCATAGCCCAAACTCTCACCGGCTTAACCGATTCCTTGCGACTTAACGCATCGGCTACTACATTAGCTTTTCCCGGATGATAACGAATCTCGCAATCATAATCATTCAGCAATTCCACCCATCGGCGCTGCCTCATGTTCAACATCTTTTGGTCAAAGATGTGTTGTAACGACTTATGATCAGTGAACACCGTACACTTAGTACCGTACAGATAATGGCGCCAAATCTTCAAAGCAAAAACCACCGCGCCTAATTCCAAATCATGGGTCGTGTAGTTCTTCTCATGAATCTTTAACGGACGAGAGGCATAGGCAATGACCTTTCCATTCTTCATCAGTACGCACCCGAGTCCCTTATGCGAAGCATCGCAATATACAACAAAATTTTCGGTACCCTCGGGAAGACACAAGATAGGAGCATCACACAACCGCTTCTTCAAAAACTGAAAAGCTTCTTCCTGCTCGGCACCCCAAATAAACTCCTTGTTCTTCTGGGTCAACTTCGTCATCGGCGAAGCTATCTTTGAAAAGTTGTCAATAAAACGACGGTAATAACCTGCCAGACCCAAAAATGAACGGATGTCGGTGGGTGTCTTAGGAGCAACCCAATCTCTGACAGCCTTAATCTTGGCAGGATCGACGTGGATGCCTTCCTTGCTAACCACATGGCCAAGAAATTGAACCTCAGATAACCAAAACTCACACTTCGAGAACTTAGCGTAAAGTTGCTCCTTCCTGAGCAACTCCAACACTATTCTCAAGTGCTCCTCGTGCTCCGCACGGCTACGAGAATAAACAAGAATATCGTCGATAAACACTATCACAAACTTATCGAGGTAAGGACGGCAGATACGGTTCATCATTTCCATAAACGCTGCTGGCGCATTCGTGAGACCGAATGACATAACTAAAAACTCATAATGTCCGTATCGCGTCCGAAAAGCAGTCTTCGGAACGTCCTCTTCTTGCACTCTCAGCTGATGATAACCGGACCGTAAATCGATCTTAGAAAAGAAACATGAACCTTGAAGTTGATCAAACAAGTCATCTATACGAGGTAAAGGATAGTGGTTCTTTACTGTCAGCTTATTCAGCTCCCGGTAATCTATACACAATCTCATCGAACCATCCTTCTTCTTCACAAAAAGTACCGGTGCGCCCCACGGAGAGAAACTCGGCCTGATGAAGACTTTATCCACTAACTCCTGGATATGCTTAGAAAGCTCTAACATCTCCGAAGGTGCTAACCGATAAGGAGCCTTTGCCACCGGCGCTACTCCGGGAACTAAGTCGATCCTAAACTCTACCTCACGTCTAGATGGTAAACCAGGTAAGTCCTCTGGGAACACATCGAGGAAATCACACACTACTGGTTTCTCCTCCAGCTTCTCAGTGTTATCCTTCTTCACAAGGTGTGCAAGAAAGAGTGAACAGTCCCGTTAATGTACTCCCGGACTTTCATACACGAGACAATCTTAAGGCGCTTCCCTGCCTTATTCCCTTGAACTAATAATGGTTCTCCATGAGGTAACGGAATACGGATCATCTTCTCGAAACATACGATCTCCGCTCGGTGCGTCTCTCGCCAATCCATGCCGATAATCACGTCGAAACTACCTAAGCTAATCGGAATTAAGTCGATAGGAAAAGAGTGGTCGTCGAAACTAACACTACAGTCGGAAAGTAACTCAGTCGCATGCAGAAACTCACCATCAGCCAATTCTATCTCAAAGGAAGGTACTAACGGTTTAGACTTACAGGGAATCATAGTCCTAAATTCATCAGATATAAAACTTCTATCCGCACCTGAATCAAATAAAATAAACGCAGGGCGACCACAGATAAGAAAAGTACCCGTGACGACGTGTGGATCCTGTTGTGCTTCCTTGGCTCCCATAACAAACGCCCTGCCTCGAGGAGCATTACCAGCTGCAGGTAACTTAGGACATCTGTCCTTATGATGATCGGGATAAACACATTCATAACATTTACCCCTCATGGTCTTGCAGAACTTATCAGTGTGGCCCAGTTTCTTACACTTTCCGCACTCCCAGCAAGCAATCTCTCTGGAGTTGTGATTACCACACCGATCACACTTCGGATACCTGCCCTGGGGACCTGGAGCCACTGCAGCAAATGCCTGCGTCCTCTGAGGAGCATCCTGCCTCCTCGACTTCTTCCTCGAGTCATCAAATCGGTTTCCACCACCTCGTTTCGCTACGGAGTTTTGCTTCACTATCATCGGAGGTAACTCACCATCCCTGACCGCATTCTGAGTCAACGTAATCGCAATTTTCACCGCGCTCTGAAATGTGCTCGGTTTGCTGGATAGAACACTCTTACGGATTGCTGGGGGTAATCCGTGAGTGTAGTGACCTATTCGCTTGAGTTCAGGTCGGACCAAGTGGGGAACCAGCTGGGACAAGGCGTGAAAACGCGAAGTGTATCCCTGAATGTCCGACCCAACCATGGTCAAGTTCCACAACTCGTCCTCCAACTTCTGAATTTCAGACTCAGGAACATATTCAATGATCATTAACTCCTTTAACTGCTCCCAAGTCATCTTGCTGATCTCAGCTCGGCCTCTCACATTCACGATCGAATTCCACCATGTCAGAGTCGTACCTTGGAACACAAATGCCGCAAATCGGACTCGATCCTCGTCTGCACATCCAACAGCATCAAAGATGGATTCCATCTTCTCCATCCATTGGAGCGTTCCAGTTGCTCCTTCATTGCCCTTATACTCCGGGGCCTTACAGCTCATAAAAGTCTTTAGCGTGCAACCAGCGCGTCGAGCTGAGCCCTCCGCTCTACCTGATCCAGTGATCTCAATCTCAGGGCCTTCATTATTAACAATCGGCTCGGGATTTCCAGAACCCGAACCATTCCCTTGAGTAGTGCCCTCCTTCAGCTGAGCTACAAGCTCGGGCATCATTGCCGCCAACTGCTGAGCAATCATCTGAGCCATGTCAGGATTCGTATCGTTCTCCTCATTGTTCCTTCTAGCATTAGACGTATTAGCTCTCGCATTCTGATTCGCGGTATTAGCCCTCGCGTTCGCAGTAGCACGCCTAGCAGAACTTCGTGTCGCAACTCTCCTCTTAGGCGCCATAGTCCTAAAATAAAAGGAAAGAAACTCGATCAGCAAATGTGTGCAAAAAAACAAGGCCAAACGCCACAATAACAACGCGAAATAAACACGTATGAAAAATAGTGCACACATTGCAATCAGGGAAAATCGATTCAAAAAGCCTATGGTCATAGTCCAAGTGATTTACTCAGTTAAAATCACTCGGTTCGCTATAACCTTTGGCTCTGCTACCAACTTCTGTCACACCCCGCTAAAAGCGGAAACACGGAATGTTCCAGTTATAATATCAAGAGTCAAATGTTACAACCATACAACCAATAAACAGACATCGAATTAACATTAACCATGCCAAACGTTTACAAAATACATTACAATCTCAAAAACGATAAATCGTCGAGTACGAATGTGACATAAACATTACAGAATGGAACAACATTTAAAGTACACAAAGTATCATAAGTTCCAATTGCACAAAACAAACGATCCGAAAAGCACGTAAGGCATGATCAACAGGGATCCTCAGTTTCCTGAAAAGCGTTAAAACGACATCAACAACATGTTGGTGAATTATTCGCAAATTATAAGTAAAAGTTGACCCATCGACAAGTTTCGATAAATTTCAAAATCATAAAACTGGTCTAAATGTGGTGTTGACACGTTTGGGAACAAGTGTCACAAGTGTGTTACATGCAAGTTATGACTCACCACTCAACAAAGTGGAGCTGTCCAGGACCATGACCGCGGCGCGCTCGGTCAGGTTCCTGGATTTCCTCGTTTTGTTCGTGTTGTCGTTACGTATGTGCACACGTTTAGGATTCCCGATTGTTTTACAAATGAACTTAGTCAAGTTCATCATAAGTATTATTGGTATTATGATTCATTTAAATGATAACTTTTAAGTTTGGATTCAAGACACGCACGATATCGGTAAAAGATAAACAAGTGTAAAAGCAGGGTTTCTCGAAGATAAAGAGTACGTTAACCGACAATTTGGGCATAACCTCCTAACTTATTTCCGTGAGAACTCTAGCTACAGGCACTTAGACAAACATAAACTTACGTCTCAAGGGACGAAACAAAATAATCACATAAAACCCGATTCTCAATAATAAATCGTGAGTAAAACAAAGAGAAATACAAGGGTCAAAACAATTGCGAATAATATAAACATAATGACGGTAACTCAAGTACCTCGAATTGACGGGACGTCACAAAAATAATGGGAAGATTGATATATTCCATCACATCTAATCGAGCAGTACCTGTGATTGGAGCCGTAGCAACTTGCTCCGTAGAAACAGGTGCAGTAGGAATAGAGTTTGTCGTAGGAACTGGAGCCGTATTAACTTGGTTTGAGTTAAACTCAAAGTTGGAGTTTAATGATTTGGTCAGTGCATCCAAGTCAAATACCCAGTCTGGTACATGTCCCTTCTTGGTGTAAGTGTGTACATTGAAGGTTACATTGGAGCTCTCCTCGATAATCTTTGATTTGTGGTTGTAAACTCGATAAGCTTTACTTTGAGATGAATAACCAACAAATGTGCCTTCATCAGCTTTGCTATCAAACTTTCCAAGATAGTCCTAAGAGTTTAGAACTGTGCATGGACATCCAAAAGCGCGTAGTAAGCTTATCATAGGTTCTCTCTTGTGGATAAGCTCATATGGAGTCTTGTTGTGCGCTTTGACTAGTAGAACCCTGTTCTGAACATAGCAGGCAGTGTTAACTGCTTCTGCCCAGAAAAACATGGGAAGATTGGAGTCAGCCAACATACTTCTTGCTGCTTCAATCAATGTTCTATTTCTTCTTTCAGCAACTCCATTCTGTTGAGGAGTCCTAGCAGCGCTGAATTGTCTCTCTATTCCTTTCTTGTCGCAGAAGTCATTCATCACTTGGTTCTTGAACTCTGTGCCGTTGTCACATCGAATTTTCTTGATCTTCAGGTTGAGTTGGTGTTCAACTTTGGTGACAAAAGTGATGAGAAGCTGACTTGTTTCATCTTTGGTTCCAAGAAAGTACACCCATGTATATCTTGAAAAATCATCAGTAATGACAAGGCAATATGACTTCTTTGCAATACTCTTTACATTGGTAGGACCAAAGAGATCCATGTGGAGTAAATGTAAAGGTGTGGTGTTAGAGTTGATCTCCTTTGTCTTGTGGGAAGTTTTGTGTTGCTTGCCCTTCAAGCATGCTAAGCAGTTATCTTCAAGGTTGAACTGCTTGTTTGGGAGACCTCTAACCAAACTAGATTTAACTAGTTTATTGATGTTCTTTAGGTTCATGTGGCACATCCTCCTATGCCAGATAGTGGATTCATCTAAAGTAGCTTTGGAGAGAAAGCATGCTTCAGGTGAATTTATTTGAACCTTTGACATGTCTAAGCAGTAGACATTGTCTCTCCTTGGCGTTCTGAGTAGAATCATACTTTCATCAATGACATACCCAGGCTTCATTATAATGCATTCAGTAGCAGTGAAGATTGGTGTGTGTTTCTCATCACAAACTTGAGAGACACTCAAAAGATTGTATTGAAGCTGTTGCACATAGTACACATCCTTGAAGTGTAGTGTACCATTGCTGATTGTTCCTTTCCCAGTAATCTTTCCTCCTTTTGGATTGCCTCCAAAAGCAACATATCCTCCGTTGAACTTTTCAAAATCCTGAAGGCATGACATGTTGCCCGTCATGTGCCTGGAGCAGCCACTATCTACATGCCAACTGTTCTCACTTTCTTTTGTTGGCTGAACCTGCACATAAACGATAGAGATTAGTTTCTGGTGGGAACCCAAGCCAAAGTTGACTTGGGTTTGCCCATTTCATCAAAGTAACTCACCTTCCTTTGTACTAGTTTTGAGAAATCAATAGGAATAGGTGGTTGAGTTACTTGAATTTTTGGTTGCCACACTTGTTTGAAATATTTTTCTTTTTGAACAATTTTGGTGTTAACAACTTTTGATTTAACAATTGGAATAGATACTGGTTTGACATTCCGTTTTTTCTTATTGTTAATAGGAGCCTTAGTAACAATGTTACTTTTGACAGTATTAACACGAGCAGGATTCATACGGGTATTTTTCACAGTATTAATACGGGCAGTGTTAACACCCTTACTTTTAGCCGTATTAACCTTAGCCGTAGAAACAACTGTTTGTCTAGCAGCATTAACTCTATTCTTCTTGTTGGAAATTATGTTGCGTTTGTTAACACCTTGATCTTTTGAAGGGACTTGTTTGACAAAGTTGTTTTTAGAGACAGCCCTTCCTTTGTATCCCACCCCATTATGTGGTTTTTGAATCACTTGTGTTTGATTTTGAAGATTGTGATAACAGATTTTTGATAGTGATTCAATTTACCACAAATAAAACATCCTTTCCTTGAGCTTTTAACAATTTGTCCCTTTTGAGTTTTGACTTGATTCATGTTTCGTTGGTTTCCTCTTTTACCTATGTGTTTCCAAGTCTTATCCGTTTCTTTGGGAACTGTTTTGGGCTTTCTTAGGGTAGGTGTTTTGATTTTGTTGATGGGGGCAGGGCATGGCATAGACACTAGACTTTGTGAAGATTGTTGAGTGCAACCTTCTATTGTGATAAGATGATTTTCAAGAGGAATGTCTTTGTTTTTCTCAATATTAAGTTGACTCTCTTCAACTAAGTCCTCAATAAGAACTTCATCATAGTTGATAGGATCAACATTGAATGCTTCTTTTGGTGGTGTCTGAGAGATAGGAATTCGTGGTTCATCTAAAGATGGTGGGATGTAGTTTTGATTAAATGGAGGGGCAACTTCTTTGTAACCAAGGCCAGCTTTAACTTTACCATGTATTTGTTTTTGACATAGGTCGTTTACAGATTTTGAAGCAAATTCTAACTTCCCTGCATCTAACTCAACTTTATCATGTTCTTGTTCTAGTAGTTTGATCTTATCCCTAGCCACCTTGAGTTTAAGGAGTAAGTCCTCTTTTTGCCATTCAAGTAGATTAATCTTTTCTTGATAGCTTTGTTCATTGATTTTGTGGGACTTAATCTGGTTTTCTAGGTTATCAATTACTCTATGAGCTGACCGTCTTTGTTCTTCTAAGGTTTTAATGGAGTCACTCATTAATTGATTATGATCTTTGTACTTAACAATTATAGCTTTACACTCAGGAGTACATAATTTAGAATTTCCTCGGCCATAAGAGATGAAGATGCTGGAGGTGGTGAGTCAATTGCCATGAGAGCATCCTCGTGTGGTGCTCCTTGATCATCATCATTCCAGTCATATCCAGTATGTTGTTGCCGATTTCAGGAATTCCAATATCAGTATAAGCTAGCTCCGTAGAAAATAAGTCATCCGTAGCAACTAAATCTCCCAGAATGTCTGTGTCATCCATTACTACGGCTATGCATGCATGGTGAACAGTAGTAGTAGTTTCTACGTGATTTTGTTCTTCAGAGATTAGTGCTCTATTTTGACTTGTTTCTTCAGCCAAGTCACTCCATTCATATCCAAAGATGTCCTGAGACATAAGTGCACTCTGATTTGTGTCTTGAGTGGTTCGTGGATTGTTGGTTCTTGACTTGTTTGGACAGTCTCTAGCAAAGTGACCTAATTCACTGCATTCATAGCACTTCACCTTGCTTTTGTCGAAGGTAATTCGTTCGTTGTTTCGTGGATTGAATCGCCTTCCTGTCATGTTCAAGAATCTTCATGCTCGTAGTGCCAGCATAGCAGATTGCCACTTTAAATCGATTTCATCACAATCATCCTGATGCATCTGTTTTACCTCTTCACCTGTGAGATTTGAACACTTACAAATAAAGGCTTCGAATGAAATCTCTTCGTTGATTTCATGTTTTGGTCCTCCAGATGTGGTGGCAAGTGTAGTATTGCCATTGGTAATACTAGGATTGTTAGTTACAACCTTTTCTGCTTCGACTTCTGCTTCAAAGACTCTTAAATCATTGTAAAGATCATCCAATTCAAGTGCTTCTAGGGTGTCCCCTTGTCTGTAGGAAACAGTGTAAACTATCCATTCCTTCCCTAGAGCGCGGATGAACTTTCTGTTTAGATCATCTTTATCATACTTGATTCCTGCGCTGATCATCTCTCCGGTGAGCTTTTTGTAACGATCAAACGTCTGAGTCATTCGCAGGGAGTTGAAGTTTTCATACTCCTGTTTGAGAAGAGCTTTCTTGTTCTTCTTTGTATTCTTTGTTCCGCTGAATCTCTTTTCCAAAGCTTCCCATAGTGATTTTGCATCTTCATATTCTTCAAATTGAGATTGATATTCGTTGGGGATTGCAATTAGAAGAATACTAAGGGCCTTGATTTCAGTTTGTTTTTCTCTTCGTTCAAGGTCAGACACCGGTGCACGAGCAGCCATTCCTGGTTCTCCATCAGCTCCATTGGTGGTAGGACGTTTGTTACCATTAATGATCACATCCCAGACTGTATAGTCAGATAGTAGGATGTGTTGCTTGATGCGTAGCTTTCATAAGTCGAATTCGTTGCTGCTTAGAATAGGAACTTTGCCAATTGCAACTTCAGTCATGATGGTTGTCGTGATTCTTGCTTATGAGGATTATGAACTCGTTGATCAATGGATCTAAAGCACCTCCTGTGCTCTGATACCACTTGTCAGGATCGTATTAGTCTATGTAAACTAATATGTTTGCCAACGTTAAGATCGAGATCTATTGAAGAAGTTCAGCAGCGGATGAACACTTCAATATTACGAGTTATCGAACAATGAATTATGAATATGAATAAACAAAAGGATTGTCGAATTATAAGCCTCAATTGCATTAACAAAAATATCAATACAACGTGTTTCTATCTCTCTACAAGGATCTATATTTATAGACCTTGAGGCAAACCTAGATAAACTAGGAAACAACTTCTATCCTTATCTAAATAAATCGTTATCTAGAAATAAGGAAACTCTATCTATTACAAAAGGAAACATAATCTAATTATAATTCCATAACTTAGATTATACTTGCAAGGCAAGATTGTCTTCCGCGTCTTGACTTGACTTTTTCCGTATCTTGACTTTGCCCGTAGTGACTTCAATATCACCGTAGCAACTGACTAGCCGTAGTAACTTGTTGGACAGCCGTACTAACTTGTCTTCCGTATTAACTCTTAATATCTTCCGTATTAATAGTTTAAGTTACTATTCTTGTTTGTTAAGTGAATTGTTCATGGTTAAACTATGTTAGCTAAGTTATAACCCAACAATATCTTCAATGCTGACTTATTTTGACTTAAGTTAAACCTTAGCTTGTTTTCAGTTTGGAGGAACTTCATTTAGTTCAGAGTATCTGAACTACCTTGTTCCTCGAACTGAAAACTTCACTTCTGATTATTCTTGATGATTTTAGTTCGGACCCTCCACGAACTAAAATCATCATTATTCAAACACACTTTCAGATTCCATAGCTTCATCCACTCCATTTCTTGGCCCAACAATCGCCCCCTTGGATGATGCTATGAGTCTTCCACCTTCATAACTTAAGGTTCTTCATAGTAAGCTTCAGCAGCAAGGAAACCCTTCTCCTCATAATAGGCCAACATCTGATTTTCTTGAAAGGATATTGACCTTTGATCCTTTTGACCTATGTCAAGGGGCAAGTGTTTGTCTTAAACTGCACCTATAATTCATGTTAAACATCAAGATTCCTACTGAGTTGAGAGTTTGTAACCTCATCATTCTTCTGAATCAAGAATTTGATTGTGAGATCATTCACAATTGAAGTAACATGTCTCTCGATACATTTCGTTCTTCATCATATGATCTTTGTAATCATCATTCTTTCAAAGTTCTGATGAGAATTTAATCATTGACGGATTTAATTTTCTTCACTCTCAGTAGAAATTCCTTGACTTGTCACTCCTGATCTCAAATCTAAAGAACCACACCACACCCCTCTCTCAAATTAATAACTCGTGTTTTCACTCCATACACACCAGCCGTCTTTGAATACATATGTGTAACACCAGATCCACCGTGAACACCTTGAAATCTAAACATATTCTTAAATACAGATCTTCAATTTCACTTCAGACTTCTTCTATTTTACTTCGGACTCCTTCTATTCACTAATAGTTTGACCTAATTTTCAAATCAAATCAAATTGATGAACCAGAATCAATCGAATTCAATCAATTGATTTGTCTGGCTCTCATACCAATTGACAGGCCCCGAATTTCATCTGAAGAGAAACGAATCGACACAACTCATGATGCGGAATCTCATGACCTGAGTTTGGAATCAAAATCGAAGGAAAACATTGAAGTCAAATTTGTGATTGAGTAATTGAAAGAACTGATTAGAACAACAAAATGTGCAACTATTTGATAGATTTCATTTGATAGTGGTGACAGTTGTCACACCCCACCGTTGGCGGAAACGTAGAGTGCAACACGATTGGCGATCGTCATAACACAACAGTATAATAAAGAACAAACTATATGAATAAGTAAATAAAAGTTGTTATGACGTCGCCATACTTAAGGTAAACCCTTAGTACACGAAAATCCGTCATACACTACAAACAACCAATCAAGAAACATAATAGAAAAGTTCAAAGTACTGGGGCATGCAAGCCCGAAATGCAACCCAAAAGTAATAGTTTAACGACAAAACCAAATGCAAGATCCTGAAGTCAACTAAAGCCCGACTCCTAAGTCCAAGTCCTATGCCTGCTCTTTACCTGAAAGTAAAGCTTAAAAGGTCAACATAAAGTTGAGCGAGTACATCGAGTAAGTAATAAAAAGTAAGGTAGAAAACATATCTTAAAACCAGTAGTAAGGTAATGTGTAACTAATGCATGTAAGTAGTAATAAAACATTATCCACAATCATACAACGTAAGCATGTATCACAAGTAAGCATAGTAAGTACATCTCATTGGTAGGAAAGGTATACTAATGAGCATGCAAATATCAGTAGGAAAGGTATACTGATATGTATTATCCGCAGTAGCCGCGCTACCGTAAGTACACCTCATTAGTAGGAAATGTATACTAATGAGTGTGCATGCATCAGTAGGAAAGGTATACTGATGTATCAACCAAATGTCTCGTAAAGTTTTAGAAAAATTGCATTAGTTATGTTACACATTTCATGGTTTCTAAAAATAGTAAGTTTCCATAAATAGAAGTATCTATTTATGGCAAGTTTCCGAAAATAGTAATGTTTCCATATATAGTAAGTATGGAAGTAAAATATGTTTATAGTAAAATATGGTTTGACGGTTAACGACTCGAATTAGACGTTGACGGAAACATATACGAAAACTGAGATATCTATGGTTCTAGGAGGAATTAGGCGTTGACGGAAACATTGTTATAAAAGAGTTTAATATGAGTAAGGTATGACAAAAGTAAAAACGGTTATCTAAGCTGTCCAAAAACGTTTACGTATGTTGTGTTTATTATATTAAAACATCGTATAGTGTAGGTGTAGACAAGACCAACTCTTTTAGTATCTTTTAGACTTGTTATAAACTCCATAAAAACTTTCTAATTGTTATTATAGTTGTCTAAGTGGTTACACGAAGTAGTTTAATGATCTTAGATGTTTTAGTCAAAATAATCAGTTTAGACCCCTAGTTGGTATTTTACGTTTTTAGGAAAAACTATAATGAGTTAGGAAATGAGATTTATGTTTCTAAAAACTAGACTCCGAGACCTACAACTTATGTTTAGGTCACAAAATCCAATTCTCAGTTTAAGTTACATAAAAGAAAAAAAAAACGTGCATGAATACGGATTACAAAGGAAAGAGACCCAAAAATGTCCAAATACAAGATTGTCCGAATTTACGATAAAACGAATGGATACGAATAACGAAATTCAACCACGCAGTTATATACGAGTAATATAAACAACCACGCAATTAAAATATACGGAATAAAGAATAATTGGCAAAACAAACGCCACCAAAAACAAAAACGCAAACAGAATAAGAAAACTGATTTACCGTTAGTCGTAATTACTATCGGGAGTCGATTACCGTTACGACTTGAAATCACTTGAATAGAGTCTCGAGAGCTGTAATAATACAAGGATATCTAAAATTAGAATCACTAATAAACTTAAGTACTAAGACGGTTTCAAATCAAAATGGCACGAAACAAAGAAAAGGTAAGCTACTCGGATTTACTAGAAATAGTGAACGGAATTGAATTAGATTAAAAGTTCGACTACAAACCTTTTTAAGACACGATGGAAGGACTTATTCCCGCTGTCCAAAACTCGTTTCTAATGTTAAAATCAACTTCTCAAATCAGTTTGTAGTCCCTAGCACGAAACAATGTGAAATTAAAGTTTTACGGTAGAATTTTCAATACGATATCTAAACACGAAAGATGACACAATTAGTCATACGTACCTTAACGAAAAGTCTCGGTATAAATCTGAATTTGATGATTAGGGGCTGTATAGGGGCTGAATATCATCCAACGCTCTCCCGATCTTAGTTTCGCCTAAATAATAAACATAAACTCGAAAATACCGAATCGTTAGAATTCAAAAAGAGATAGATTTCAAGAACTGAATATGAATTACGTTATACCTTAATGACTATCGGATTATAGCAATAATATTCGAATGATGGCTGTAAACGAATCAACAACGAAAGATATCAAAACAGAAACGATTTTATAAGAAACCCTAATTAGGGTTTCGGCCTAAAACAAAAGAAAAAGATGAAGACCGATACTTACTGATTATGGCTCGAGTTACTAAAGAACCAGGACGTTCCTTGTGATTTGGAAGCTGTGCAAAGAAGGTTACGAGTAGACACAATAGCAACATGATTACTATGAATCCCAGAATTCAAGTTTCGGTTGGAAACCAACAGAAACGAAAGAAACTGTTTGAAACTGGTACCTTGATGACTTCTAGTTCCGATGATGATGGAGGAGGGATCGATCTCGGCTTGTTGGCTGATGAACACGATGAAGGAATGATGATGAATCCTGGTCGGCCGATTGGAAAGAAGAGGGGGGCGATCTAGGGTTTGTTGGAGGTGACGGGAAAAGAAAATGGGGAGGGTTTAGGCGCCGGTTATGGGAACAATTAGGTTAGGGTTTTAGTTTAATTGTTTAATTAGGTTTAGGTTTAGTTTAGGGCTAATTGTTAATGGTTTGGGTCTTAGTAAAAGTACTAAACCAAGCCCGATTGTGAGCCAAATGGTAATATAGCCCGCTTTCAACTCGGTGAATGAAAATGATAGAAAAAAAATAATTGTCTATGAGACGTAGGAAGTAAGTGATATATGTACACTATCACGAGTGATAAATAAAGATTTAACACAAGTCTAGAAATAAAGATTCTTACACGAGATATAACCTTAACTATACTCAAGTCCATTATTAGTACGAATCATGAAATTCTCGATAATAATCTAGGAGCTCTTCTAGTGAGGCTAACTATTGCACCTAACTAAACGGTAACATCATATAAGAAGATATACAGACAAAGCATAGTACACATCATTCATAAGAAAAGTAAAGTTTAATTTTGCATAACTAAAATTTATGTAAGCACGGTGAGAGCATAAGGCATTCTAGACTAACCTGAGTCGGAAAATTGACGGATGTCACAACAGGTTTTGGATCTGAGCTTGTTAAAACATACATTTAAGCTCAATGGAACCTCTTTGAAAGAGTTTCAGGTTAAAAGACAACAAATTCAACAACCTATCACACTATTTAGAGACAAAATCTAACATACATACACTCTACGAACTAAACTAATACAACATTATCATCATCTTAATTTCACTTCGGGGAGTTCACTTCAGTTCTGAACTCAAGTGTTCATCCTCCAAATTGATATCTTCAATGCTGACTTCTGTTGACTAAAGTTAAACCTTAGCTTGTTTTAGTTCCGAGGAACTTCATTTAGTTCAGAGTATCTGAACTAACTTGTTCCTCGAACTGAATACTTCACTTCGGATTATTCTTGATGATTTTAGTTCGGACCCTTCACGAACTAAAATCATCTTTATTCAAACATATTTTCAGACTCCATAGCTTCATCCACCCCATTTCTTGGTCCAACAGCTTTAATAATCGAATTTGTGTAACCACTTAGACAAACTTGAATATAATTTAAATGGTTTATTAGTGGTTTATAACAGGTCTAAATATTACTATAAATGGCTATCTTGTTTACATATAAATTATACGAATTTGTAACGTGTTAAAAATCAACTTATATTAAACCATACTTTTTGACAGATTGTATAGTCAGTTTTTTCTTGACCATATCTTTTTCATAACAAACTATTTTTCTTAGTCTACAACGTATCCCTCTGAGTCTAGTTTTCAAATATATATTATTCGTCGTCTAACTCTTCCTAGAACTCTAGATAATTCAGTTTGAACGAACATATGTATTCGCTAAAAAATTGGGTCGGTTTATCTAAAGTCTTAGACTCTTTAATCTCATACTTATGATTGTTACTACATTTATCTAGGGGAGCTATAGGTCAAATGAGGACTTTATTAGTGACCTACATACTTACTACATATACACACTATTCACACATAGATCGGGTACTTATAGCTTTGGCTCGACAAGGTGAGTTCATCGCCCCTACTTTACTACTGTTTTCGTTTTATAATCGGGGGAAAGTAACACTCAACCAAAAATTATTTTTGAAATAAATGATTTACGAGAAATGAAATTTACTTCCATACTTACGAATTATGGAAAACATTACTATTTCGGAAACTTACCATAAATTGATACTTCTATTTATGGAAACTTACTATCTTTAGAAACCATAAAATGTGTACCAAAAACTAATGCAATTTTCTGAAATGTTACGAGATAGTTGATCGATGTTTACTTATGATGAATTATCAATATACTTTCCTACTGATACCGTATGCTCATTTGTAGACCTTTCCTACTAATGAGGTGTACTTACGATGTCTCAACTGTGATGATTATCAGTATATGTTATACCGCACGCTCATTAGTAGACCATTCCTACTATTGAGGTGTACTTACGATGTTTCAACTAGGATGATTATCAGTATATGTTTAATACTGATACCGCACACTCATTTGTAGACCTTTCCTACTAATAAGGTGGACTACAATGATTACTTTTGATGTATGCTTATGTGTTATGATGTGGATGATGTTTTCTACTACTTAAATGCATTAGTTACTGTCACTCCACGCCAAAGCGGAAACACGAGATGTGAAGAGCGGATATCATTTCACAAGACATAATTAATACGAACGGTTTTTAAGTCATTAAAATAAAGCGTTTACAAAGTTTCAAAGATAACCAACTGTTTTTAGCAATACATTACAACCAAAATAACATATATAAAGACTTCAAAAGACATTCGCGAAGTTATAAATAAGGTCTTCCCGATTCTCGATTATGCGACTTTCCTGACCCGGGAAAAAAGAGATGCACTTCATGTCCTTACATTGCGTTTCCTGAAAACATGAGAAAAAGTACAAACTACAAAAGTAGTGAGTGAGATACAATTTTCTAGTGCTCGACTAAAAATGATTTTTTTTTTACTAAGTATATATCTGACGTATTTCTCAACAGAAATAAAGCGAACACATGCTTAATGATACATATACTTGTAAAGATATGCGTATAAAGAAATATTGATTGTATAATAAACATCAATCGCTTGATATAATATAACTGTAAGTGTTCACACTAAACCGGTTATCCGACCGCTGAATGACCCCTTTCCCCGCACTATCTACGAGGAGGCAATGAACTAGTAATATGATACTTAGGTTGCCACCTAAGTAAGGAACGCTCATTTCCTAAGTATCGAGACCCATATACTAAACGACTTAAACAACCTAATAGTGTGTAATGAAAACCGGGCACATTTTTTAAAACTGATAATAGGCACTTACTCGGATCTATATTCCTATCAAGAGTCAATAGAGATGCCAGATTCGTGGCGTTTAAAAGACATACAATCAATCAATAAGTTCATAAATATACCGAGCTTGACAATTGAAAACATACGCATATAAGTAAATAAAACGGTTGGTTCTCATGTTTCCCCCAAAAGATTGTACAAAAATAGTAAAAAGAGAGGGGTTGTAACTCACGGGTTGCGAAGATCTTAACGTGTGCGGAATGTACTCGGAATGTGTCGGAATCACCGAAATCCTAGAACATATCAAATTTTCGTGTAAGTATTATTATTTATTAATTTTTATACTCGTTAGTAAAAAAAAACTTATTTTTAAAGTGTTATAATTTGTCTAATGAAATTTGGGCAGCGCTTCCGCGCTATAGAAATTTTCTCCAAAATTTATAAACTTTCCCGCTTGAAAACCAAACATTATATAACAATATTTATACCTTAACTCATAATAACAAAATATGATTATATATTAACATAAGTTATAATTTATTAATACCACTTTTACACCTACTCTTAAAATAACAAGTTTAAGGTTACACATTATAACGACTTAAGCAACATTTTGGTAATATGTCTGCACCTCAGTGCGTCGCACTGAGGCATAGGGGCGGCGCACTCAGAGACTGGATTTTAGAAAAAATCGTTTATGTTGTAAAACATAACTTTTTTATGGTGGATTTAAACATGCAGTGATAAAACCTTAAAAGTATTTATAAATAATAGCAATTTTGTTAGCTTAACAACAATATGTATAAAGATCTTTCTCATAATATGTTATAATTTTATAAAACTTGTGGTTTTATGTTAATAAACATTTATAAAAAGTTAATAAAACTTGTATTTGATGATGGATCAGACATGCAATTGAAGATTCATGTAGAAAAAGTGAAGATAAGTGATTTTACCCAAAGAAAAGTGAATGGATTATGATTTCAAGTGTGTTGATGGTGATTTCGGCTCCAAAGTGGTGGAAAATGATGTATGTAACCGAGTGAGTGAATGCCCTTGATAATCTTGATGTAAATGGCGATTTGTCTAGGATGTTATAGGTGGATTTTTACTTGAAAGTTGCTGGAAAATTAGAGTGTTGAGAGAGTGTTAGATGTGTGTGTGTGTGTTTGCAAATATGTGTGATGTTGAAAAGGATCAAAGAGGTATTGCATGGGCTTTTAGTGGCTCAATCTCTGGCCTAAAGGAGAGTTAGACACATGTGGGACAGGTGTAAGTTTTCTGGACCCGTTTTTGATGACTCACAAAGCACTAATAAAAGTTGTTGTCTGCACTTAGGTGCGTCTCACTTAGACACTAGTGCGGCGTGTCGGGCTGGATTTTTGGCATTTTTCTTTTTTTGTTTGCGTTAACGTTAAGCATCTGCGTTTGTGTAGAGTTTGCTATTGTTTTGCAATGAACTTAGGCAAGTTCGTTATATGTTTTCTTGGTATTAGGATTCTTTATTGATTCGGTTTCGATTCCGAGACGCACAGGTTTAAAGTCTAAGTATAAATAAGAGCAATAACAGAATATTTCGAGGCTAAAAATAACGGAATTAAACGGAATTTTTGACGGTTGTCACAGTTACACATTATTTTATTACTGATTTTGAGATATGATATTTACCTTACTTTTTACTACTTACTCGATGAACTCGCTCAACTTTTTGTTGACATTTTAAGCTTTACTTTTAGGTAATGAGCAAGCATAGGACTTGGTTTTAGGAGTCGGATTCTAGCAAATCCTTTAGGATTACTTTTTTGCATTGTGGCTTATTATATGAGTATGCATTTGAGATTGTATTTCGGGCTTGCATGCCTAAGTATTATTTCATTTCGGTAATTATTGGTTGAGTATTTACTTGTAGTGTTTGACGATATTCGTGTGCCAAGGTTTATACCTTGGTTATGGCGACGTCATAACAATACATAATTTATTTATTCATGTAGATTATGTCTTTATTTACTATTGTGTTATGACGCTCGCTAATCGGTCACACCCTGGTTTCCGCTACTGGCGGGGTGTGATAGATTGGTATCAGAGAACATGGTTATAGAGAACTAGGTGGTTTGACCTAGAATATAACTAGGAGTCCTTATATAGATCTTTTAGGATCTTTTTATCATTTCATATCGTCGCACTACTCGCACATAACGACTTTATCGCCTAAGGAAGACGGCGAACAACAATGACTTACGACGCTGAAGGAATTTATATTTTATTCACTTATCATTTCTTTGTAATCTCATCTCTTGCTTATAATCGAATTTGGGATAAACCCTTATACTCTTACTTCGATAATCAGTAAAAGTATTATTGTGCTATGAATTTGGAGAGAAAATGCGTACTCGAGACGATGCTGTTTCTTTGGATCCCTCATCTCGTTGTCACACTAGAATTATTTTTCATTCAATCGTGATTCTACTACTTACTCGAAACTCCCGGTTTATTTCATTTGGATTCATTGATCTTCTTACTTTCGGAATTCTATTCTACCGTACGCGACACTCTCGTGGTAGAACTTTCGTGCAGATTTGAAGGTGTGAATTTGAAAACTCTCTTACCCTATTTTGAGGACACTGTTATATTTTTCGCTTATCTTGATCATAATATCCTAGAACCCTTTTCATTCATTCTTATATTATCACCAAATCGATACCCGTTTCTACCTCAGCAAATTGTATAAATCAGATTCTAAGAGAATGTATCTATCCTTTCAGTTAATTCATTTTTTCGATATTCGAGTAGAAATATTAATTCTCGCCATATTCTTTCGTAAGGATTCTCGTATTGACACTTGGAGATAAATATTTTAATCGGTAACAGATTTATGTCTCAGCAGAAAAACGTCTATTTTCTCCTATCTCTGTTCGTTTTCAAATTTTTGTCCCTTTTGCAAAATTGTTCAAATGTCGAAACCTAACTAGCATACGCGAAGCAGACCACGAAAAATTTTCACGATTTATATTAATCTGCTCAAATGAAATCATTGCCAAAACGTTTTCTCGAGCACCACTCAAACTCTATTATTTGACCTTGAGTTAGTCGGAACTAACTCACCTGAAATCATGTTCCCTCAAAGCTATGGATGAAATTGATTTATGAAGTCTGACGACATACTCTCCCTAATTATGATTCTTCCCGTTCTCTACCATAATTACTTGTATTCCTGAAAGTCACTCAAGTCGAAACTAGTTCCTGATGATGCAAACGTATCGTTTTCTCCCCGAAGGTACACTCGTGATGAACCCTTCTCCCCAAAGTGATAAACTATTTGATTATGAATTTCTTCCAATCGTTTAATAAACCTTCATAGAAGGACAGCACTATCAAAACCATCTGGATTTGTAAACCAGTACAAACCGGAGAAACGCTTTTCCTTATTTTCTCAATCAAACCAGATGTTCTCTAAGACGACGCTTTCGTCAAACCCTAGTTTTTTCTCAGTTGAGCAATTGATATTTTATTCACCCTCAGTTGTAGAAAAAGATTTTTACTTTGATTTATACCTATCTGGTTTCAACCTGTTGTGACTTTCGACACGTTCCTTCGGTGGAGAAATATATTCTAGCACAAGAAGAATTTGATTTCCCTAACTTCATTATAACCGATTTTGTATGCTTTCAGCATATCCCTCCTTGGTTGTGTCATCAATTTCCATGAGCGTTTTATTGCAGATAGTTTTTGGAGATGAACTTTATCCTTGAATTCTTTATCATCATAGTTCTTATCGAAACCTCGAGGTGACCTTAGATGCGACTCGAGAAAAAAGACGGTAACATCTGATGTCTATTACCTCACCGCATATGATTCACGAAACCATCTGGAAATTTATCCTTATACGTAATCACGAGGAGAGTACCCATTATGAGTTGAAACTCAATAACTCGTACCTCATTGATACCCATACGACCTTCATAATGTATTGAAATATTCAACCGTTATTGATCTGTGCGTTAGACTCTTGACATCTTGAAATTTATTTGCAAGCGTATTATGCATTAAAATACCGATTCATTACATTATCCTTAATTCGCTATTTTGGCAGCTGTTGGGGTTGTGTGATCTTAAGAACTCAACGTTATATCAATAACCTAGCGGAAATAAGCTATCGATTATCTAGCGAATATTTAACCTTCGGAAACGGAATCAAACCAATGATTATTGATAAGATCGGACCTAAGGAAGACTATTCGGATGATTGATTATACTTGATTAACGATTTGGAACAATAAGAAATCCGGCAGCAGCAGTTCAACGAACAAGAAAACCCTAGCAAAAAATTACCCGCAATGCAGAAACACGTTGGGTATATATAGGCCCAGATATTCATCCGTACGGATGTGATCTTATCCGTACGAATGAACAAGCCATTACTTCCTATTCGTACCAATATGATCTCGTCCGTACGGATGTAACATTTTAATAAAACACTTTGTTTAATTAACTCATTCGTGCGAATAGAACCTTCATACGCACGGATGCATCCTCATCCGTGCGAATGTAAACTGAATATTATTTAAACATCACAAAACATATATTTGATTAATCCAGAATAACGTAAACGTTCAAGCATATAATTAATCAAACAATCAATATTAATATTCAAACAATACAAAGACTGATATTAAAATAAACGTTAATTACATATGAATCTAGTAACTAACAAAATGCACCTACAAACTCCGCCTAGGAACTAGATTCTATGTCTTCAGTCTTCAAAAATCTTTACTGTTGCCCAAAACATGTCTTCGATCTGTCCTCTTAAGCGTGGATCTTGTAAATGAAACATACACGTACAACCTTGTTGAAACGCGATGCATGATCCATATCTTTGACTTCACAGAATATAGGACACAGCATAAATATCATCATCTGTCAAATTTCTAATCCACATCAGATCAAAAATTCGCAGTGTTTCCCAAACACCTTTCCGCTCCAACACAATCACAGCTTATGTGGTTCGATCATCATAATACCACCATTTGAATCTCCGATGAAAATTGGTCTTCATTTTGCGTAGCGGAATCTTCTCCACCACCTTTGGCGCTTTATACGTGACATGCTTCAAAGATTTACCCGTTCTTGAATTCTTCCTATCTTTGGAATAGGTAATCTTCGGAAACTGTGGCCTTAGGTACTTCCATGATGTTCTGAACTCAAACCTAAGCTGTTTCTCCAACCAAGTTGCTTTATCATCTGACTCACTGTACAACAACATAAGACGAGCCAACTGCATCATATCAAAATAAGGCAACGTCTTCAAATCGGCAGCGAGTTTAAATTAATCTATGCCACGTTCTCGCTTGATTGCATAGACATTCAAATCATCCAAGTATGCCCAACTGATTATTTGACCTTCGGTCTTCGCACCCTTCAAAGAGTAAAACTTCGTATAATCAGGTTGAACAGGTTGTTGAGACGGGCGAAAACATCCTTGCACTGCCTGACGCCATTCAGCTTTCTTAACATTCAATTCTTCTAGATTTGGTGTAGCTTGACTGGCCGCCGGATGTTTATCTAACTTCCGATTAAGATCTTCATCATTTACGTCAAAAATTGCATCGTCATCAGGAAGATCTTGGAAATCGTTCGATTGATAGATAGGCTCTGCTGAATCAACATTTTGCTCGAACTCTATCTCATCATCATCATTGTCAGAATCGGGAGGATTTGTGTCAGAGGCAGATGCAGATTCTTCGGAAATAACTTCATCGGGATTTATTTCAAATAATTCTGCAATCTGTTCTTTGGACAGACAATGTATTATCTCTCCTTCTTCTTTGTCATTCTCAACGCTAAACTGTATTACCCCCTGCATATCCAAAATGTGAGTTAACTTGGACTTTATGTGTGAAATAGGAGTAATATCATGCTGCGATTCACTCGTATGTTCTTTACCATCTTTATCAGACTCCGTGTTTTCACTTCCTTCACCAGACGGGTCAGCAGATGCATCGACTGGTCCTTTAAGCCTAATAATTACATCATCACCTGCAATCATACTGTCTTTTATCAGATTGGAAGCTTCCTCCAACTTCTTTATCTTCTCTGATTGCTCTGAGGTGATGATTTCCAATTCCTTGTTTCTATTTGAGCATTCCTCAAGCAGCACCCTCTGTGAATCAAGCAACAGATTATGATTCTGTATCCTCTCAGACATTTCAGCGCGGTCAGCATTAAGTCTCTTAATTTCTTCATCCTATTGCTGCTGTTTTTCTAAAACACTTAATAACATAGAATTCAAAATAGAGAGCTGAGCAGAATCAGGAATCTGCATTGATGACGATGATCCACCAGCAGTTGTTGTTGTTATGGTAGCAGTCGTCATGATTGGTTCGCTTTGTTGGGGACCTTGCTGTGACTGAGAAGCTATAAGAGGAGGAACTGGAGCTGCAGAGCTGGCAATCGTCTTTGGAGTATTGTCAGAACGTTTCACCAGCTTAAAACGTTTTGAGGTTTTCTCCCTTTTCTTGATAATATCTCCTAACGATCTACCTGCAGAAGGTTCTTTTCTTTTCCGTACTAAAGGACTCTCTTCAGCACTCATAACAATATCATCTTCATCTCTCAAACCTGCTTGAGATGATGATCCACCAGCAGCCGGAGATTCAACCGGAATAACCTCAATATCTTCATCAGATTCAGACTCTTGAGGCACAACAATATCCTCTTTATCTGATTCACTGTCATCATGTCGCCATTTCCTACCACCAGGACATACATATGCTGGATCAGCAAGATGACCAATCAGGCATTTTTCCGCAGGCTTCACCTCCTTGCCTTTGTATGAAAGCAAGCGACTCATTGTTGTATCATTCATCACATCTAGCTTGATCATATCATCATCAACTTTGGGCAATGTCGGAATCTTCACGTCCAGAATCATTTGGACGAAACGAGCATACATCAAATATTTCTGCTTCTTCATCTCCAGATTCTCTGTCATGTGCTGCAAAATCATTCCCAAAAAATTGTACGGAATGTTCAATACCAATGCTGCAAATGCACTCTGAATAGACTCTCTCATTTCATCATGTCCAGCCTTTCGTGGACTCAAACAGTGCTGCAACACATGGCACAAATACTTGTATTGAATGCTAAATCCCGACTTCGTAATTACTCCCTTTTCAATTGCTCCATCATACTTCACCCTCAGAAACAATCTTCTCACAAGATACCTGTTCAGCATCGTAGGCATTTCCACTGAATCCTCAAAGCCAATAACTTCTCGGATAACGTGTTCATCAATCACGACATCAGTCCCGAGAACTGAACTGTGAATTTGAACCTTTCCATCTACACGTACAACTCTAGCATTTTCCCAGAAAGCTGATATATGAGTCAAATAAGGCACGCACTCAGTAGATATAGCCTTGAAAATTCTTGACCGCTTCAAGAATTTGATGATACCAGCAAAGCTCTTTGCATTTCGAGACTCCTCGTTTAGATAAGCGCACATGTTATTCTTCGGACCAACGCTCCATCCTGCGCTTTGAGATTGCGAGGATTGTTCCATAGATACATCAACATTTGAAACAGGAATTTCAGATGTAGAAATTTCAGCCATTTTCCTGCAAACAGAAATGTAAACATCGAACGCAAAACAGTTAGAATAAAATTTAAACGTTTTTAAAGTTTCTGTTCTGGCCATCCGTACGTAGGAATACATCCATCCGCACGGATCAGTATGTATCCGTACGGATGAACTAATCAAAACAAGCGGATTAAACATTATACATCCGTACGAACGAACTAACCATTTGCACGGATGAAGTTCCTATCCGCACGGATGAATTCACATTCGTGCGGACGGAGTTCATCGAAACTGTTGGTATTCAAAAACCTAAATTTTAATGTAAACCCGTTTTTGATCACAAAAATCATACCAACATGTTCGCAATCCACCGATTTACTAAACCCCTAACTCAATTTATCATAACAAACACACACAAATGACCGATTGATTAAAGTCTATTTGAACCTAAAATCAACGATTTAAACACTTAAACGGTCGTTATACCTTACGTTGTTTGTACGGTTGTATTCGTAATGCAAAGTTACACGATAAAACGAAATTCAAAAACTATTTCTAATACTTCAAAAATTTGGTGAAATTTGCTTAACCGGATGAGAGTTGTGGTGAATGAACAGCACGGACGCATAGGTATATATACCCATTTTTCATCCGCACGGATGTGAAAGTCATTCGCACGTATGAGCGTTCGTCCGTGCGTTTAGCTAACAGATGCTTAAACGTCTAAATCACCTTTGATCCGCACGGATATGATGATATCCGCACGGATGAGAAATTTCACCTTAAACAATACCTTCCCTTGATTCGTGCGGTTGTTGTGTTGATCCGTGCGAATGTAATGTACATCCGTACGAAAGCACTGTAAAACTCGTAACTTTAAAATTTCACTTTTCTTTAAAATCAAACATCAAATAAACGTTAAGCACATGAAAATTATCAATATCAGAAAGATTAAAACGTTTTGCTCAATGAAACATACTTTCGAAGAATTTTAGCCAAACGTTTCACTAAAAATCATGACCTTGAGACTTTGTAAGACTTTACATTAATCTCATTTTCACGTTCAGATTTCAAGTCACGACAAGCAACCGTAAAAAAACAAAATAAACAATAAAAATAAAATCTTTTTGTATTTTTCTGTTTTTGGTAAATCAAAAAAAATTTAACTAAGACAAAATAATGAAAGTTTAAAATTAACTAATAACTACACAAACTGAAAAATTCACATTCTTTTTGTGAGAATCTTTTCGAATAAGGGATCAGACTGAAGCTGAAACATAACATTGTCATTCATTTTTCTTTGTAACTATTAACATCTCAATTGACGATTATTGGTATATTTGTCCTCTTAAACTTAAACAAACATTCACTTGACATTTTCTTTCAAAATGGTTATCTCGCTGAGATCTCCCAATATTTTGAACATAGAAATCAACACACCTTTTGAATTTTAACACTCATCAGAATTATATCATAATTAGAATTGTATGTATGTTTGTGTATTTGTCCTCTTAACTTTTCAGCCTTTTCAATTCTATCTTCATAAATACCAGACGTAATATCAGAATATTTATTTCGTATGTCAGTATGTCATCCACTGCACAGGCAATAAGGACCAGTGATTCTTGATCGTTAAAACGTTTAATTTACACCATTCAGAGAATAAGCACTTCGTCACCCTTTATTTGGAATGCTCGAACTATGATCTTCTTTCGACCTTATAGTTCTGTTCATCCATCAAGGTGTTTTTGAAGTTTATTTATTAAGTACTTCCTCACCCTTTATTTGGAATGCTCGAATTATGATCTTCTTTCGACCTTATAATTATGTTCATCCATCAAGGTATTTTTGGAGTTTGTTTACTTATCTCTTACTTTGTATTTGATCTTGAATAGACTGTGTCCATTTTGGTATTCACATCATTTCCTCAATTTCTTTGATCTTGATCAAATCATTCAAGTATGTTATTCCAAAATCACTGGGATGGCCCTTAATTGCTTCAATATATACTGACATACAGTATTTATTTTCTGATATTACGCCTAATATTTACTATTTTCGAATTGATCCAGCGAAAAGCCACAAACACTACAAGACAAAAACTAATCATAATATTTAAAACATTTTAATTTCGACTGTTGTGTGCTGTTTACAGTGTTCTCAATTGTTATTGATCTCCAGATATCATTTAGACAGTCTTTGAGACATATCCATAACGATTTAAATTAAAATTTGATATCTGCGACAACCCTTTTAAAAATGATTTATTTTCGTCAAGTTTCACTAAGATAAGCCTACCAATATATCCTACAACTGACATGTGTAAACGTTACAATTAGCATCTCTTTTTGACAATTACATGTTCAGTTTAGTTCAGTATTTCCTCACTTCCCCATATTTTTTTTTTTTTTTTTTTTTTTTTTTTTTTAAGTTATTTCTCCCCCTAAAATTCTAAAAATAAAAATCTTTTTGTATTTTTCGAAATTTTATAAAACTAAAAAGAAGAAAATAAAAAGTTAAAACCTTAACGTAGTATACAAAAATAATCTCGGTTACTTGTCGGACTTAGGTTCTTCAATTACATCACTCTTTTTGACTACACCATTTTACTAAGTAATAAAAATCCAAACCTAGACTTGTCAAATGCCTTTGTAAAAATATCTTCTTTTTGAAACATCGTTTCGATATAAATGACATCAATTAAATGTTTTTCAAAGCAATCACGAATGAAATGATATTTTACGCCTATGTGTTTGGTTTTAGGATGGTGTACGGGATTCTTAGTAACAGCTATGGCAGCAGAATTATCAACATAAATAGGAGTAGTAGAGATAGACAAACCGTAATCACGCAGTTGTTGCTGAATCCAGATAACCTGAGAACAGCAGCTAGCCGCAACAACGTATTCGGCCTCACATGTGGACAATGCTACAGCAGTCTGTTTCTTGCACTGCCACGTTACTAGTCATGTTCCAAGGAACTGACATCCTCCTGAAGTTGACTTAGCATCCTTCTTGCACCCGCCATAGTCTGAATCACTGAAAGCAGATAACTCAATGTTGTCATCATGTGGATACCAAAGACCTAAATCTGGAGTACCCTTCAGATATTGCATAATCCGCTTCACTGCTTGAAGATGAACAACTGTTGGTGCTGCTTGGTATCGAGAACACAAGCACACAGGAAACATAATATCTGGACGAGAAGCGGTGAGGTACATAATAGAACCGATCATGGAGCGATAGAGAGACTGATCAATTGACTCCCCCGTAGTTTCTGGTGATATCCCGTGATTCACCGATTAGGGAGTGGAAGCAGGCTTCGTTTCCAACATTTCAAACTGTTTCAAAATGTCGTTGACATATTTTGTCTGATGTATAAAGATTCCCTCTGCTGTTTGATCTACTTGTAGCCCCAAAAAGAACTTAATCGGACCCATAAAACTCATTTCGAACTTGCTTGTCATCACCTTTTCAAATTATGTACACAAATCTTGATTTGTAGATCCAAAGATGATATCGTCCACATACACTTGCACCAACAGAATATCGTCCCCTCTTTCCTTAATAAACAGCGTACAATCTATGACACCACGACGGAAACCATTTTCGATCAGATGATTTGCAAGTGTCTCATACCAGGCGCGCGGTGCTTGATGCAGACCATAAAGTGCTTTATCGAGAATATACACTTTATCCGGATGTAATGGGTCTACAAAGCCTGGTGGTTGATTGACGTACACTGTTTCTCGAATATTCCCGTAAAGAAAAGCACTCTTTACATCCATCTGGTAAACGGTGAATCTTTTATATGATGCGAAGGCTAGAAAAATTCGAATCGCCTCCAATCTCGCAACTGGAGCAAACACTTCATTATAATCCAGTTCAGGTATTTGTCGAAAACCCTGAACCACTAGCCTTGACTTGTGTCGAACAACTATACCCTGATCATCCCTTTTGCAACGACGGACCCAACGACAACCAAGAGACTTGGCACCTTTTGGTTTCTGAACAAGCCTCCAGACACCCAGCTTCTTAAATTGTAAAAGTTCCTCTTGCATCGAATTTATCCAGTTGTCATCCAAAAGAGCTTCTTCAATATTTGCCGGTTCAATCTGGGAAATAAAACATGCATGGGCACAGTAGGTGACATCCCCAGATTTAAACAGGTCAATGTAAACATCGCTTTGAATTTTTCTTCTGGTTCGAACTCCTGTTGTATGATCACCGATTATTGTCGAGACAGGGTGGGTACGTTCAGTTCGAGTGGCCGGAGTATTAGGTATTGCAACATTAGGACCCAAGTTATTAACATCAGGAATTTCAACTTCCTCTTCAGTTTCAATTTGCTCATTAACTTTAACTGAGCCATCAGAATCTGAATCATCATCATCTGCGTGGAAATCTGTAGGATTATCTTGTGCACTAGGAGGAGTAGCAGCTGTTTGAGTTACTGTATCTTGAGGAACATGATCTTCCAAATCTTCTTTGTGAGAATAATATCTTGCAACATCTTCATCTGAAAACTCTGGAAGATTAAATGATTCAAATAACGAATCATAGTCAAACATCCACGGATAACCTTTGGAAGGAATAGGTTTAGAATACTTCTGAACGTCCACCTCATACCATTCTTCAACAGTCTTAGTGGTTGGGTTCCAAACTCTCTTGTTAGGAGTGCTATAACCCAGAAATATCCCTTCTACTGCCTTTTCATCGAACTTTCCTTCTGATTTACGCTTGAGCATAGTATACGGAGCTCCAAAGGGTTCCAAGTACTGCAAATTTGGCTTTCTTTTCTGCAACAACTCATAACATGTTTTCCCATGACGTTTTACTACTAGCACTCGGTTTAAAGTGTAACAAGCATTAGCTACCGCTTCATTCCAAAATCATACTGGCAACGATGAATCAGCCAACATAGTTCTAGCTGCTTCAATCAACGTTCTGTTCTTCCTTTCAGCAACCCCGTTCATTTGAGGAGTATAGGCTGCACTGAATTGCTGTTGAATTCCTCGTTCCTTGCAGAAATCTTCCATCCTATGATTTTTAAATTCTGTACCGTTATCCGTTCTAAATCTTCGAACTTTCAGCTTATACAGTGTTTCCAACGTTGTAACTAACAGCTTGATATTCTCGAATGTTTCAGATTTCTCCCGTAAAAACATGACCCAAGAGAATCGCGAGTAATCATCAGTCACCACTAAACAATATTTGTCCCCTGCCACGCTCGAATATTTGATTGGGCCGAAAAGATCCATATGTAAAAGTTCAAGTGGAGCATCTATGGTGTGGAACTTCTTCGCTTTGTGAGACTTTTTGGATTGCTCTCCCTTTTTGCACGAAATACAGACTTCCGGTAACTGAAAACTCTTCACATTTACTCCCATAACGAAATCCTTATGCATCAGAGGATTCATCTTTCTTAAACTGAGGTGTCCCATGCGTTTGTGCCACAATATCGATTCACTTTCAGTAGCTTTCGAGACAAAAGCTTGATGTTCAGTCGAATTCACAGTAGTCTTCGACATATCGAGCACGTACAAATCTCCAAATCTTGGTGAAATTATAATAACCAAGTGCTCTGGAATCTGGAATTCTTTCTTCATAATGTAACATTGATGGTCATCAAAAATCACTTTAAATTCCTTGTCACAAACTTGAGACACAGACAACAAGTTGTTGACCAATGCCTGAACAAAATTCACTTTATCAAAACTGATTTTGTTGTTTGCAACCAATCCCTGGGCTGAGATAAAACCTCCCTTATCACCAGCAAAAGAAACATATCCTCCTTTAATAGATCTGACATTTGAAAGTAATGACATATTTCCTGTCATGTGCCTAGACGCCCCACTATCAACAATCCACGTATTCTTGATAGGATCATAGACGACCTGCACATCAAATTGAAAAGATTGTTCGCGATGCAAACCCAAGCCTTAATGGCTGTGGGTTTACCATCACCACCTAAAACTTGTAAGTCCACCCATTTTCCCGTGGAACCATCAGGTACAGTAGAAGGTCCAGCACCCTTAGTATCAACCTTAGGCTTCCATGACTTTGATTCATGAGTAGAACTTTTGACATACACAGTTGATTTATGAGTTGGTGATGGGGACCTTTTAACAGGAGATTGCGGTTTGGATTTACTAGCAGGAAGCACCTCACTGTTTTGTTTTGGAAATGATGACCGATTGTTTGAAAATCGATTTCGATTTGGGCTTGAAAAACGATTTCCAGTAGACATTTTATTTTGGTCAAAACTGTTCCTAGGCCTTTGTTTCAAATTTGGACAATTATAATTAACATGGCCTTTCTCCCCACAATCAAAACAAGTTCTCCATTCATTGATGTTTTGAGAACTTCGCGTCATTCTCCGGTGGTGTGTATGAGGTTTGGAGAACATAGCATTTGGACGCATGAAGCCATTATTTTGTTGAACGTTTGATGGCTTCTGGGGGTTGGTGTTTGTGGTTCTCAAGTGAGGTGGTATGAATTTTACTTTTTCAGTTTCCTGTTTTTCAACCTCCACTGATGATTCCCCAGCTTTTACAAATTTTGGTCCCTTAATCTCAGGTCTTTTCAAGATTCTAATTTGTTTGGGTTTGTTCAAATTTTTATTCTTTAACTGACCACCCAAACCCGAACCAATATCCTCCCCTTCTGAGTCAGAAACCCAATCCCGTGGATTTCCTTCAACCAATACCTTTTCTTTTAATTTTTCGTTTTCAGCACTTTTAACATTTGAAGTATCTTTGTGATTGACAATAGGTGTTTGGGCCATTGGGTCTGGTTGTTGAAGAATGAATTCAGTGTCCCCTTCCTCCTTTGGGGCCTTAATCAATTTGTTAAAGATTGGAGGTGGACACGTTTTGTAGTCATCCCTTGGTTTCCCTTCCCCATTCTCAGGACGTTTTTCTTTCAAAATATGATCTAAAAGGTATGATGCGGTGGAATAACTTCTAACCTGTTGATTTAAAGTTTCAAAACTGATTTTTATAGAAGCATTTTCACGTTTAAGGGCATCAAATCTTTTAAATATTTGTTAATGGAGTCCTGTTTGTTTAGCAACGCTATTTCAAAATCACTGACTTGTTTTGCCAAAAGTTTGTTCTTTTCTGAAAATAGTTTTTCATTTCCTTTAACAATCTTATTTTTACGTAGTTCCTCAACAAGATTGTTATTTTCTTTTCTAAGCTCATTCACTCGTTCGTCTAAAACAAAACACCTAGAACAAGAAGTGATTTTAGTTTCAGATTGTACCTTTGAAGACTCTGCAGTACCTGCCATCATTGCAAACTCCCTTTTTGTCTCTGGTGCTTCTGATTCTGCTGAAGATTCCTCAGATGATTCTTCAGATGTAATAGACTCTTCCCCGTCACTTTCTTCGTTGAGATCCAATATTTTCACAATGTTGACTTCAACATCGGACTGATTGTTATCAATTTGAAATTGCCAGTCCAAACCTTCGTCAGATTGAAAAACTAGAGCCTTAACATCTGAATTCTCTGTACCAGTAGAGATATTTGTGCCAGTTGTTACCATAGCAGTATTCTTGTTCACCTCAGGAGCATTTCTGTTCACACTCCTATTTTGCTGATCTCTGAAAGGATTCTGAACAGTCCTTGGTCGTTTTGGCTTTTCACATTGACGAGCAAAATGACCTTTTTCTCCACAGTTGTGACAAGTAATGGCAGACATATCGAAACCATATTTAGTTTCCTTGTTGGCGCCGATTGTGTTACCAGTCCTTTTCACGTACTCTTTTGCCCTCCTAACAAGATTAGCGAAACCCCACATAATGTCGATTCTTTCCATTTCATCACGATCAATCTGCTCATAATCTTCACCAGTTAGGTTTATATTTCCAATTTTACCCTGCAACAAGTTATCATAGGAAGCTACTAAGGTAGTCAACATAGCCATATCTTCGTTTACACTATCCACATTTCCTTTATGAAAGTGCTCGATCTTCAAACTTGTAGAAACCGATTCTGAAGTAGCTTGAGTTTGAGACTTTTGAACAGGAGTGCCTTGACTTGAGCTTGAGTTTGAACACCCAGAATTTCCTGAAGTACTCGAGGTGTTAGCAGAAAAAGCTGTCTTCAGTGGAGCATGAGTAGGAGTGGCTGGAGTGGGATCAGCGTAATATAACGAAGGATCTTGAGTGTGTCCCTTTCACTGAGCACGAAACTTGTCATCCTGCTCCTTTTCTCTCAGCTTGGTAAATAGATCATTTAAAGTTGTGCGAGCAAGATAGCCACTTTCCTTTAACATCTCAATATACCCATTCCAGCTTTCTGGTAAAGCATCAGCAAAACATTCTACTCGTTCTGGACCAGTTGTAACCACTGAATATCCGTGCATCTCACTAATCAAATGTTGAAAACGTTTGATAAGGTCGAACAGTGATTCTCCATGTAAGCAAGTAAAATTGTCAAACTCCTTTTTCAGTGCTCTTCCCTTCATCGACTTCAACTTGTTGTTTCCCTCACAGTCTAATTCGAAAGCATCCCACAGTTGTTTCGATAACTTGTATGTCTTGTATTGATGAAAACACAGATCTAGGAATTGCCTGACATAAATAAGAATAAGCCTTTTTCTCAATATCATAACTCTTCCTTTGTTCCTCGGTATATTTGTGAATGGGAATGAGGTCTCCATCTTCACCAATTGGTTCAGTATATCCATTTTTAATCATATCCCACATTTTTGAGTCCAATCCGTTGATATGAATTTCGAAACGAGGTTTCCAGTGTGGGTAGTCGTCCATTGAAATTAGTTTTGGGACCTTGTTTATACTTCCAGTTTCAGCATCATTGATTAACATTTCCGACATTTTAGAATTAGTACTTGCCATAGCGTATTCCATTTTAAAGTGTGAAAATTTTAATTTAAACTGATTCGTGCGGATGAACTGCTTTGACTCGTACGGATGAACTACTTGATACGTACGAATGAGAGTGATTCGTACGAACGAGACAGATAACCTAAACTCTATACGAATGAGTTATTCGCACGGATGAACAAACTGACAGGCACGGATGAATGCCTATTCGTACGGATGAACTAAACGTTAAACTTTTTAAGTAAAAACTTAGAACCGCACGAATGAATCCTAGATCCGCACGGATGAATGCCTATTCGTGCGGATGAGAACTTTTCAAGAACTTGATCCGTATGCGCCGCTGAAACTTTAGGGTTTTGCTAAAACTCGATCTACAACTCGATTTTCTAAACCAAAACGCTTCCTATCTGCCCAGAACTTAAACTAATCAACCCAGAAACGTTTTAAAACAACAAAAACACCTTTTGAACGTAAAATTCCAAAACTTAAGTTTCAATCCAAACGAAAAATCTTAAAGAAAACGCTAGAAGAACGTTGATTTCTACAACCAACGCTCTGATACCACTTTGTTGGAGTTGTGTGATCTTAAGAACTCAACGTTATATCAATAACCTAGCCGGAATAAGCTATCGATTATCTAGCGAATATTTAACCTTCGAAAACGGAATCAAACCAATGATTATTGATAAGATCGGACCTAAGGAAGACTATTCGGATGATTGATTATACTTGATTAACGATTTGGAACAATAAGAAATCCGGCAGCAGCAGTTCAACGCACAAGAAAACCCTAGCAAAAAATTACCCGCAATGCAGAAACACGTTGGGTATATATAGGCCCATATATTCATCCGTACGGATGTGATCTCATCCGTACGAATGAAAAAGCCATTACTTCCTATCCTTACGAATATGATCTCGTCCGTACGGATGTAACATTTTAATAAAACACTTTGTTTAATTAACTCATTCGTGCGAATAGAACCTTAATACGCACGGATGCATCCTCATCCGTGCGAATGTAAACTGAATATTATTTAAACATCACAAAACATATATTTGATTAATCCAGAATAACGTAAACGTTCAAGCATATAATTAATCAAACAATCAATAATAATATTTAAACAATACAAAGACTGATATTAAAATAAACGTTAATTACATATGAATCTAGTAACTAACAAAATGCACCTACAGCAGCTTTTCATGTCCACCTCGATGCAAGTTTGATAAATCTGGATGTAAATAATACATGAAGCGATATTCATTTCTGATAGTAGTGGCTTAAGTCGTTTGACTATAATACTATGTAGACGCCTCTAGCATGTAAACGTTTCTGATAGTACATTCACTTATTTACTGGAATCTTACGATGACACCAAACGCTGATATAGACTTGTCACTACAAAAAAAGCCATTTAGTGGCATACATTTTCAATGGCATATTTTTTTTTGCCACTATAAATTGTATTAGTGACACATATATATCTACCACTAAACCTTTGAGACATGTCGTGGCACTTTTCTCCCTATACAACATAATTATTAATTATAGCGGCTCTTGGGGAAAGTAAATTTTCCCATTCAAAAATAGGCGGCTCCCTCTGTACTATTCAATTTTTTGGATTCCCTCCTAACTATGCCGCTCCAACTCATTCTCTTTCAAAGGTAGATTTTTGCTTCCCTCACCATCACGATCTTCATGTAAACCCCTCCGACTGTAAGATATGTGATTCCCTCTTGTTTCTATCACCGGGTTTATTTCTTCATATGTTCAATCTCAGATTTTATATTGTAAATAATTTCCTTTTTGTAATTCAGGGATTTTATATAGTTTTCGGATTGTTTAATTGGGGTAACCAAAGCCTAATGTTTTATATGATTACATGATTTTTTCAGGTTTTTTATATTATGATTTGAAATTGGGTATGCAATGAAACCTTCCAAGTGTTTGTGCAAATGCCTAGGTGAGCTTCCCTCTCTTTCTAAAAGACTGTATTATCAAATAAATTTATTTCACACGTCATATCTTGTTCCAATAAGTCAAATTGTAAGCTGTCATTATTATTCATTTTTTCTATTCATAAGTTTACAACTTTTGTAAAAGTTCGGTTGTAACTTTACATACATGTTAACATAATATATTCATATGCCTAAATGTTTAATTATTTAAACAAAAGTCACTGTTTAGTGCTTTATCTTACATTCATATCATAATTTATGTGAAATTGTTTGTTTGTTGTTATGGTTTGGTTACTTGGAGGCTTATGGATGTTATTATCATAATTCCTCTTATGATATTTGTAATCAAGATCAGTAATAATCGTTTCACTTGTGCAATATGTAACAAAATAATAGAAACTAGTAAGCATTCTTGCAGTATGTGCAATTTGTTTCCATGTCAAATTGTTAATTTATTATATTACTCAAACAACTAAAAATACTTTTTACTTAATATTGTTGTGTTTAAATAAATTAATTTATTTGTATTGGTTTGTTTGAAAATCCCAGGATGAGTAGGCTTTAACTATGCTCACCTCGGCCATTATAGAAGTTTCAAAGTTGTGGTTAGCAGCCCCTATACTTAAAAATCATATTTATACTTTCACTATTTACATCTTATGTTAATTGTTCGTTTTTTATCCTGCAGGGGAAACATCGTTCTAAACAGAGCTACAACGATATACAACAAGTCTAAAGTTTAGGGAACAAATCATATTGAATGAAGTTTTAAGTTTCTTTGGACAAGTTTTGTGTTTACATACTTATGACTTTTTGGTATTAAGTTTTGACGTTTAGCTTTAGTTAGACATGTTTAACGATTAATTGAGAAAACTTATTCAATGGTAATTATACTCTTGTTCCAACTAATGTTATTGTATTTTTCATTTCCTATACTATGTTTTTCTATAATTTATTTTTAAATATGGATCATCTTAATAATTGACATAATATTTTGTACATGTGTTTTTAAGAAATAGTAGTGGCACAAACCATATGTCACGAAAGGCATTGTGATTTTTTGTGGCTAACAAAAGTGCCACTATAACTCCATATCCCTGCAGTAGCATAACCAAAAAGTGCCACTAAAGGAATTTAGTGTTAGCATTTCTAGTGGCAATTATTCTTTGTGCCACTGATTCCCCATGTAGCCTACAGTGGCACTTATCGATTTTTTTGTGGCACTTTTTGTGTGCCACTAAATGGAATTTTATTTGTAGTGTGTGGAATTGATTCGATTTACACGCTACACAACAATCATCCTAATGAAAGCGTTTCGATACACAGTTCTCTAGGAATCTAATCCTTTAACTTCATGTTTGCTATACGGATTTGCGATATTCTTTAATGCGGTTTTTCTTCACCATTTACTGGTATTCAATCTATCTATTTATTCAACTCCTTGGTGGTCCATTAGTCGTTCTAATGACTTCATTTTCTTTTGTAAAACCCCGCCATTTCATGCCCACGATATTGTCCGCTCTGCCACATCAAGGCTCACGGATTTGTTTTAGGCTGAGCTTCCCAGGGGGTCACCCATCCTGGAACTACTCTGGCCCAAGCACGCTTAACTACAGAGTTTCTAAGCTCTGCAGTGCCTGTAGCCACCAAAACGCGTTGTGTCATGAAAGGCTAAAGGTTTACTCATATACGCAGCATCACCCTTGTGCACGGGGGATGTGGGATTTGCCTAAGGTGTCACAAACACCCCCACTTGGGACTCAACGTCCTCGTTGAGGTTTGCCCCACCATCCCAAACGTCACAAGAGTGGCTCTGATACCAACTTCTGTCACACCCCGCTTGGAAGCGGAAACACGGAGCGTTCCAGTTATAATATCAAAGTCAAGATTACAACAATATAACCGATAAACAAAACATCAAATTAAATAGATCATGCCAAATGTTACAAAATACATCAATAAGTCAAGGGCGGTAAGACGCCTAGTACAAATACAATTCCAAAAGAAATCAACAAAAGGATCGTCATGGAAATTACAATAAAGAGTTCAAATTCAAATTTCCCAAAAGCAAGCGATCCGAAAATAAACTATGGCATGATCAATGGAAATCCTCAATTTCCTGCAAAGCGTTAAAACGACATCAACAACATGTTGGTGAATTATTCGCAATTTTAAGTAAGAGTTGACCCAACGACAAGTTTATAAGGTAGACCTATTCTCTTAGGTACTAAGGTAATCAATAGCGTCTAACGATTAAGCAGACAGAAAACACAACAACGTCTAGAAATTTAGTAGGCAAGATATAAGATAACGTCTTGCAATTTTATTAGAAAACAAGATGACGTCTAGCATTAAGCAGACTAGATGACGTCTAACAATTAGCAGACGAGATGACGTCTAACATATAAGCAGACAAGATGACGTCTAACATTTAAGCAGACAAGATGACGTCTAACATTTAAGCAGACAAGATGACGTTTAACATTAAAGCAGACAAGAAATACATTACTCCTACTATTTAAACAAACAAATTTTAAAGTATGCTTTACAGCCCTAAAAGTATTTAAGACAAGGGCTACGAATAACTCACAAAACAACTTAAGCAAATCTCGGGTAAATACAATCACGGGACCACAATTCCACCGTCTAAGTGCCCTAAAACAGTAAATAATATAGTCTCAGTATCTCTATAAGTATAGTCCGTTTAGCCTTGTCGGTTAAGATTAAGTTTAATAAAATATTCCAACGTTTAATAATTTAAATCAAGACGACGTATTCGGGAGACGATGTTCCGCGTCAAAAAGGGCGAGTGGCAAGATATCGGTCTTTCACGTCCACAATGTCGTTGGAAACGAATGATTAATTCGATTCGAAAGGAATTTTGAATACCAAGGTTTTATTAGATTGACCAAGGTTAAAGTTATTGACTTTGTAAAAGTCAAATGTTAAAGAAGTTGACTTATGAAAGTCAAATGTTAAAGAAGTTGACTTATGAAAGTCAAATGTCAACATTGTCGACTTATAAAAGTCAAATGCGAAGGATGTTGATTTTGCAAAAGTAAAATGTCAAAGATGTTGATTTTGTAAAAGTTGAAGTCAACAATTCGAGGTCGAATCATAATAGTTCGGAAGATAATCGAAGTTGACGTAAAAATCTCACTTTGACGCTTTGAAGGTTCGAAAGCCTTTACTTTTCATAATATAGTGTAAAAAGACTTTATATAGCATTTTTTAATAAAGTTTTATCGCAAAAATAATGGTTGACGGCTTTAGATTACGATCGCATTATGTAACTAATGTTTATTTATCAAATTGTAGGTAATACGTCGGTTTAAATAAGTGTTAAAGCATTTTAAATTGCGTTAGCATCTTTGAGTCCAAAGACGATATTTTGTCAAAATATGTTACTTTTATATATTTTATTATGTTTATACAAGTGTTTTAGAGTTATTATAAATATAACATGAAATTAGAGACTTTGAAACGACAATTTACGGAACAAAAACGTCAAGACGGTTAAACAACGAAAATAACAAGGTGCTGAATTTTTGATGGAAAATAGCCCGGTGCGTCGCACCGGACATGGGGTGCGGCGCACTAGGTGCATTTTGGAATTATGAATTTTAACGTTTTGTCGAAATCCGATCGTTTAAAGACTTTTCGATTAAAACACTTACTGTTAATAAGTTATATTATGTTCCAAATATATTTACCAAGTGTTACATATATATAAATATACCATTTTACATACTAATACATACAATATGTTAAATTCGGTAATAATCACATTTTTACATATTTTTGTCCAAATCTTTGTCCATCACCAAAATATTCACAAGTGTTGGTCTAATATATTATTCCTAACCATTTTCAAGGCTAAAACCGAAATATATATGGAAAATAATAAGAACTAGAATGAACAAAAAAAGTGATTTCAAAGAATAACGATTTTACCGATTCAACCGCAAGATCTACAAGCTTGAAAGTGAATAAACCCGAAAGCAAACTTTTGGTGGTGTGTTGATGAAAAATAAACAGCTCCAAAACACAAATAAATCCACCATTAGTTTAGATCTTTACATGCATGATAATAAATAACGTTTTCGGAAGGATTTTCGGTAAAAGTTTACTTACCAATGATCTAGAGATTTTCTCCAAGAAAACAAAAAGGATCTTCCTCCAAAGGAAAGGTATTATGGTAGACAATAATCTTGGAATGCAAAAGAAATTAGATGGTGTTAGAATCTCTAACATTTGAAGAGAAAAATGAAGAAAAGTGGAAGAAAACTTAAGAAGAATCTTACCAAATGTTATGGAGATCAAAAGGAACTTGTTTCTTTGATGATTTTGGACTTGAATCACTCTTCAAATGGTTGTTTTTAGCTTCAAAGTTTCTGGAAATGGTTGAGTTTGAGAGAGAGAAATGAGAGAAAACAAAAGAAAATGTATGGAAAATGAGAGAGAAAAGGAGTTTGTAGGTGAAAGGGAAATGATTAAAATGAGTTTGTGAGGTGGGTTATGGCCTCTAGGGAGACTTCTCTGCCCCATTTCAGACCTGTGCACGTTTTGGACAAAGTGCCCACTCACAAGCCATGCAAAAATGACTCACACAAAACAACAAAAATTGGTCCAGCAGGTCGGTGCTGCGCACCAAAGTTTTAGGTTCTTAGCACCGGACCCAAAATCCAGACTTTTCAGTTTTGTTGTTCGCGATCGTTAAGGAGTTTCGTTCGTCGAAAGTTCCCGATTCTTTTGCGTTGAACTTAGGAAAGTTCACACTTTGATTTACTTTACATTAGGTTCATTTAATTTTATATTTTCACTTTCGATTTCGAGATTCGCACGATTTCGGTAAAGGAGTTCACAAGAGCAAAAGCACGATATCTCGACGATAAAGGATCCGATAACCGACAAATTTGGCATAAACCTTCTAACTTATATTTATAACAATACTAACTAATTGGCACTTAGATAAAATAAAATTATTACGTCACAGGGGACGAATCAGCAAATACAGAAAACCCGATACTCATTAACAGTAAATCGTTAGCAAAACAAAGCGAAATTCAAGGGTCGAAATCAATTGCGAATAAAATATAAATAATAACGGTAACATAAGTAATTAAAATTGACGGGACGTCACAGCCTCCCCCAGTTAAAAGAATTTCGTCCTCGAAATATTTCCTCCAACAGCCTACTCTAACTCGAAGGAAGACGCTAAGGATATAGCCGTGCAAATATAAAAATCTTAAACGCATTAGATATGAAACTCTTCGGAAGATGGAATAAAATTGGAGATCAGTAGAATTTGAGAGATATTGACTCGAAAACTGTTAACAATAGGAATTACGTTCCGGTCTTGCATAATTTATTCCAAACTAGGCGTTGTTGGCCAAATTACGCGTAGTTCGTAATGAACCATGCATTTGCGGAATTAATCCACTAAAGTTTAAAAGTTCACAAAATATGATAGGGTCTAGATTATAGTTTGGTATAGTACCAAAGATTACTAATTTGAAGCGAACTGACGGATTAAAAATTCTGGAGTCTAATCTCTCGGAATCGCACTCGTAGGACAACCTCGTCTCATCGACTTCCTTGCAGATAGGAGCTTCCTTCCAGTGATTTCCAGCAACATAAACACCATTTTAGAATCTAATTAGTTACTTACGCATAATTTATGAACTTTTTAGCCCACTCGTGTGACACCTTAGGCAAATCCCACATCCCCCGTGCACAAGAGTGATGCTGGGTATATGAGTAAACCTTTAGCCTTTCATGACACAACGCGTTTTGGTGGCTACATGCACTGCAGAGCTTAGAAACTCTGTAGTTAAGCGTGCTTGGGCCATAGTAGTTCCAGGATGGGTGACCCCCTGGGAAGCTCAGCCAAAAACAAATCCGTGAGCCTTGATGTGGCAGAGCGGACAATATCGTGGGCATGAAATGGTGGGGTGTTACATCTTTGATCTTCGCTTTGTTGATTATGTTTGTAATTCGGTGTTTCATATTTAGTGGTGATCACTCGCAGATAATGATAGGAATTCTCTTGTGCCTGATCAGCATAAGAGGAAACGTATTGCTATACGCGATCTGATCAAACCTTTCAACCTCAATATTAATTTGCAAGTTTTCGCGTAGCATTTCACTTTTCGTCTTTGTTATGAAGTTATTTCACTCTTATATCGATTACGTGTGATTATTTTGTGACCAATTTTTTTGTTCGTTAACCGTGACCCATGACTTATGTGGTTCAACAATTAAGTGTTACCTATCGAAAATTATAAATGATACTTAATAAGGAGTTTTTAGTTATGTCTGGCCAACATAATGGAGAACTTATCGTTTACCATGTATCTACATAATTTCATACTCCCTGTTGAATTGAACTTTGTGCATTGTTATATGATTGACCTAAAGCGCTTACACAAACTACCCATGACCTATTATGGTAATATGAACATATATGTAGAATGTGTTTATAATTAGACGTAATTATAAATATATTTCTAGTATCGGACGAAAATTCCAACTATTCTAAACAGTGTTTGTTTTCACGACACACTCCATAAGCGAATCTTGAGGATTTGATGTACGAAACTTCCTTGCATACCTATTTTGATTATACTTCTGTCGACAGTTATACCACTTAAATTTCGGGACGAAATTCTCTTAAGTGGGGGTTACTGTGACAACCGTCACATTTTCCGACTCTGGTTAGTCTAGTATGCCGTTCGCTCTTATCGTATTTACAAAAAAAAAAAAAAAAAAAAAAAAAAAAGAGCCTTTCATTTAAAAGTTCCTTATACTTTACTTATGTGTGATTATTACTTTGAAATGTGTGTATATCCAATATGTGATGTTATCGTGTTAGTTAGGTGCAGAATAGGTAGTTCCCACTAGACGAGCTCCTACATATATTAACGAGAAACTTTTCAGATTTCGTAAACTTACTATTTTGTATTCGTTAAACATTATTAATGTTTTGAGAAACTTTCGGGTTCGAGTTATATCTATGTTAGATTGTAACGATATTTCATAACTAATTCATCTGTTAACCTTCGCGTTATTTATCATTCGTTACGTCATTATCGTAAAACTCATTTCTATTGGAGGACTAGGTACGGGTTATGTCCTCGATTATACACCAAGACAAGACTCATATTACTCGAATTAACCATCCACTACTATTGGTAAACCATCCTAACCTAATCTAATCACTTTACACTACACAAACAACAAACCCTAATATTGTTTTCTTGCCCTAACCCGCCACCATACACACACACACACACACACAAACATCACTACAACCGATTCTACCATCCTCCATACCACCATCGAGCAGTCAATTCCATCAAAGAATTCCACTTTATAATCATCAAATCGATCAAGGTATTGTATTACTTTCTTGTGGATTGCTTTATTCAAACCCCTAATTGGTTTCCTTTTATACCGTTGCCTAAAACTCCTTATGCATCCGATCTACCTTGCCCTCTCCCTTTTTGTGTCGTTTATCATCACCATAGGGGCAGAAACAATCTATTGGAGTCCCTTCTTTCAAGGATTTCGAAAAGCAAGCAAGATCAAGTTAATACTCCTTCGGTTTTCTTTCTTTTCTCCAGCCGCAAGTGCTGACTGATTTGTGCTCGCATTTTCTTATTGTGGGTAATTTTATTCCTTCTATGTTCGTCATCTTATTCTCATCTTGCTAAATTCGTTATACAAAAGATTTGGTACTCTAGTTGGAAATTCGGTAAATTACAAACCCTAATTCTTGTTTATAGTTTAATAGTTTGATTCGGTTGAGTTTGTGAATTGCATTTGATAATTCTCTTTGAATAATATGTTTTTATAAGATCATAATATTTTTTTTCGAGTTCAGGTCTCAAAACTAAGGTTTCTTAGACTATAGAAAAAGTTTTGTAGGTTAAATTGTTGTTAGTCGGTTTTTACTTGCTGATCATGAATTTTGCACTGATTTGTACGAATAATAAAGTGGTGATATATTGTCCAAACTGATCTACTCCTAGGTCTATCCTTTAGCCGTCGGAGTCTAGTTTTCAAAAAGGTAAGTCTCGTGGTCTATTTCATCGTCAAACTCTCTAAAACTGACTTTTAGTGAACGGGGGTCTAAACTGTGTTTTGGTGTTGGTTTTTATATCCGAATTTTTGCTCACTTGTTGTATGTCTTAGAAGCGTATAAATGGATATTTTAAAACATGCAATCCTTGTTTATATGTAAAATTCATGATCTGGAGGTGTTGGTAAATTTACGTGTTCGTTTGATATTTAAAAACGTTTTTACAAACTCTCGTACACTAAGTACTGAATCGGTCAGCAAGCTTTTGTCTAACTTGTTCTGATCTTATCTTGGTCAAAACAGATGCTTTTTAGATGAATCTTGATTCCTCGTTGTAGCTATCGGAATATACTTTTTTTTAAATATAAACCTCGTCCTCTCATTCTTTATAGAAATATCAAAAAATGTAATTTAGTGAATGTTGGTCAAACCGGAGATTTTAAACAACATTGTTAGGTTTTGGAAATTATAATTTGTGTAACGATTTAGTAAACTTAAATGTATTTAAAACTTATTTGTGTTGTTTGTATTAGTGATAAAAACTAATTGTGGGCAGCTTATAGTGTTATCATTTGTTTTGTTTACTTGTAACGACATTCGTCAAAGTTTGGAAATCAAACGGTTGAAATCCTTGGTATAAAACCTTATATTTGCTACTTTGTTTTATTCATTGTTATGTAACCTTTTGGTGATACTTTTTGAACAGATTTGGACTTGTATATAACTCGTGCTATGTTGTTTGATCGTTACCAAAATCGTGTAACTTCGTGTGTAACGTTAATCGGTAGAAAACCTTAAGTTTTTGGAAAAATACTAAACGTTTGAACAGTTTATGAAATTATGTAGTGGTCTGTCTTTGTTGGGTTATAACTTAGCTAAAATAGTTTAACCAAGAACAATTCACTTAACAAACATGAATAGTAATTCAAGTGATTAATACGGAAGACATTAAGAATTACTACGGAAGACAAGTTACTACGGACTTTCAACATGTTACTACGGCTACTCAAATTAATACGGTGACATTGAAGTTACTACGGGCTAAGTCAAAGTCAAGATACGGAAGAAGTCAAGTCAAGACATGGAAGACAAATCTTATCTTGCAAGTATAATCTAATTAGATAGAGTTATAATTAGATTATATTTCCTTTTGTTAACTAGATAGAGTTTCCTTAAATCTAGATAACGGTTTATTTAAATAAGGATAGATGTAGAATTCTACTTTATCTAGAACGAGCCTCAAGGTCTATAAATATAGATCCTTGTAGAGAGAAAGAAACATGTTGTATTGATATTATTGATTAATGCAATTGAGGCTTACAATTCGACAATAACTTTTGTTTATTTGTTATTCATTATTCATTGTTCGATAACTCGTAATATTGAAGTGTTCATCCGGTGCTGAACTTCTTCAATAGATCTCGATCTTAACGTTAGCAAACCTATTAGTTTATCTAGACTAATACGATCCTGACAAGTGGTATCAGAGCACAGGAGGTGCTTTAGATCCATTGATCAACGAGTTCATAATCCTCACAAGCAAGAATCATTACAACCATCATGATTGAAGTTGCAATCGGAAAAGTTCCCATTCTAAACAGCAACGAATTCGACTTATGGAAGCTACGAATCAAGCAACACATCCTACTGTCTGACTACACAGTATGGGATGTAATCATCAATGGTAACAAACATCTTACCGCCAATGGAGCTGATGGAGAACCAGGAATGGCTGCTCGAGCACTGGTGACTGACCTTGAACAAAGGGAAAAACAAACTGAGATCAAGGCCCTCAGTATTCTTCTAATTGCAATCCCCAACGAATATCAATCACAATTCGAAGAATATGAAGATGCCAAATCGCTATGGGAAGCTTTGGAGAAGAGATTCAGCGGAACAAAGAATACCAAAAAGAACAAGAAAGCTCTTCTCAAACAGGAGTATGAAAACTTCAACTCACTGCCTGGCGAACGAATGACTCAGACTTTTGATCGGTACAAAAAGCTCACTGGAGAGATGATCAGCGCAGGAATCAAGTATGATAAAGATGATCTAAACAGAAAGTTCATCCGAGCTCTAGGGAAGGAATGGATTATTTACACAGTTTCCTACAGACAAGGAGACACCCTATAAGCACTTGAACTAGATGATCTTTACAACGATCTAAGAGTATTTGAAGCAGAAGTTGAAGCAGAAAAGGTTGTCAATAACAACCCTAGTATTACCAATGGCAATACTGCACTTGCCACAACATCTGTAGGACCAAAACATGAAATCAGCGAAGAGATTTCATTCGAAGCTTTTATTTGTAAGTGTTCAAATCTCACAGGTGAAGAGGTCAAACAAATGCATCAGGATGATTGTGATGAAATCGATCTCAAGTGGCAATCTGCTATGCTGGCACTACGAGCTAGAAGATTCTTGAATAGGACAGGAAGGCGATTCAATCCACGAAACAACGAACGAATTACCTTCGACAAAAGCAAAGTGAAGTGCTATGAATGCAGTGAATTAGGTCACTTCGCTAGAGACTGTCCAAACAAGTCAAGAAACAACAATCCACGAACTACTCAAGACACAAATCAGAGTGCACTCATGTCACAGGACATCTTTGGATTTGATTGGAGTGACTTGGTTGAAGAAACAAGTTAAAATAGAGCACTAATCTCTGAGGAACAAAATCACGTAGAAACTACTGCTACTGTTCACCATGCATGCATAGCCGTAGTAATGGATGATACGGACATTCTGGGAGATTTAGATGCTACAGATGACTTACTTTCTACTGAGCTGGCATATACTGACATTGAAATTCCTGAAATCAGCAACAACATACTGGGATATGACTGGAATGATGACGATCAAGGAGCACCACACGAGGATGCTCTCATGGCAGTTGACTCACCACCTCCAGCACCTTCATCTCTTATGGCCGAGGTAAATTCTAAATTATGTACTCCTGAATGTAAAGATATAATTGTTAAGTACAAAGATCATAATCAATTAATGAGTGACTCCATTAAAAACTTAGAAGAACAAAGAAGGTCAGCTCATAGAGTAATTGATAATTTAGAAAACCAGATTAAGTCCCACAAAGTCAATGAACAAAGCTATCAATAAAAGATCAATCTACTTGAATGGCAAAAAGAGGACTTACTTCTTAAACTCAAGGTGGCTAGGGATAAGATCAAACTACTAGAACAAGAACATAATAAAATTGAGTTAGATGTAGGGAAGTTAGAATTTGCTTCTAAATCTGTAAACGACCTATGTCAAAAACAAATTCATGGTAAAGTTAAAGCTGGCCTAGGTTACAAAGAAGTTGCCCCTCCATTTAATCTAAACTACATCCCACCATCTTTAGATGAGCCTAGGATTCCCATCTCTCAGACACCTCCAAAGGAATCATTCAATGTTGATCCAATCAACTATGATGAAGTTCTAATTGAGGACTTAGTTGAAGAAAGTAAAGTCCATATTGTGAAGAACAAGGATATTCCATTGGAAAATCATTTACTCACAATAGAAGGAATAACTCTACCTTCTTCACAAAGTCTAGTGTCTATACCATGTCCTAACCCCATTAAGACTGCAAAACACCCACCGAAAGCAAAAACAAGAAAGCCCCTAAGGAAAACGAACAAACTTGGAAACACATAGGCAAACGAGGAAATCAAAGAAACATGAACCAAGTGAAACCTCAAAAGGGTCAAGTTGTTAATAACACTAGGAAGGGATGTTTTATTTGTGGTAAAATAAATCACTATGCAAAGATTTGTTATCATAATCCACAAAATCAAGTGCAAGTGACTCAAAAACCACATCATGGGGTGGGATACAAGGGAAGGGCTGTCTCTAAAAACAACTTTGTTAAACAAGTCTCTTCAGAAAAGCAAAGTGTTAACAAAAGAAACATAATATCCAACAAGAAGAATAGAGTTAGTACTGCTAGACAAACCTTAGTTTCTACGGATAAGGTTAATACGGCCAAGAGTAAAGGTGTTAATACTGCCCGTATTAATACTGTGAAAACTAACCGTATGAACCCTGCTCGTGTTAATACTGCCAAAAGTAACTTTGTCACTAAGGATCCTATTAACAATAAGAGACAACGACATGTCAAAACAGTACCTATTCCAATTGTTAAATCAAAAGTGATTAACACCAAAATTGTTCCTAAAGATAAATCTTTCAAGAAGGTGTGGCAACCAAAGGTTCAAGTAACTCAACCACCTATCCCCACTAATTTTTCAAAACTTGTTCAAAGGAAGATGAGTTACTTCGATGATATGGGCAAACCCAAGTCAACTTTGGATTGGGTTCGCACCAGAAACTAATCTCGAACGTTTATGTGCAGGTTCAGCCAACAAAAGAGAATGAGGACAGTTGGCATGTAGATAGTGGCTGCTCCAGGCACATGACGGGCAACATGTCATGCCTTCAGGACTTTGAAAAGTTCAACGGAGGATATGTTGCTTTTGGAGGCAATCCAAAGGGAGGAAAGATTACTGGAAAAGGAACAATCAACAATGGTACACTACACTTCAAGGACGTGTACTATGTGCAACAACTTCAATATAACTTGTTGAGTGTTTCTCAAGTCTGTGATGAGAAACACACACCAATCTTCACTGCTACAGAATGCATTATAATGAAGCATGGGTATGTCATAGATGAAAGCATGATACTACTCAGAACACCAAGGAGGGACAATGTCTATTTTCTAGACATGTCCAAGGTTCAGCTCAATTCACCTGAAGCTTGCTTTCTCTCCAAAGCAACTTTAGATGAATCAACTCTATGGCATAGGAGGATGTGCCACATGAACCTGAAGAACATCAATAAACTAGTTAAATCTAGTTTGGTTAGAGGTCTCCCAAACAAGCAGTTCAACCTTGAAGACAACTGCTTAGGTTGCTTGAAGGGAAAGCAACACAAGTCTTCACACAAGACAAAGGAGGTTAACTCTAACACCACTCCTTTACATTTACTTCACATGGATCTCTTTGGTCCAACAAATGTAAAGAGTATAGCAAAGAAGTCATACTGCTTGGTCATCACCGATGATTACTCAAGGTATACATGGGTGTACTTTCTTGGTACCAAAGATGAAACAAGCCAGCTCCTCATCTCATTTATCACTAAGATTGAACTTCAACTCAACCAGAAGATCAAGAAAATCCGATGTGATAATGGTACAAAATTCAAGAATAGTGTGATGAATGACTTCTGTGACAAGAAAGGAATAGAACGCCAATTCAGTGCTGCCAGGACTCCTCAACAAAACGGAGTTGCTGAAAGACGTAATAGGACACTGATTGAGGCAGCCAGAAGCATGTTGGCTGACTCCAACCTTCCTATCTTCTTCTGGGCAGAAGCAGTTAACACTGCCTGTTATGTCCAGAATAGGGTTTTGCTAGTCAAGGCACACAACAAGACACCATATGAGCTACTTCACAAGAAACAACCCTTGATCAGTTTCCTTCGTGCCTTTGGATGCCCATGCACAGTTTTAAACTCCAAAGACTACCTTGGTAAATTTGAAAGCAAAGCTGATGAAGGTACATTTGTTGGTTACTCATCTAAAAGCAAAGCATATCGGGTCTATAATCACAAATCAAAGATCATTGAAGAAAGCTCAAATGTCACCTTCAATGAATACACGCCCAACAAAAAGGGACATGGACCAGATCGGGTATTTGATTTGGATGCCTTGACCAAATCGTTGAACTCTAACTTTGAGTTTCAATCAAAACAAGTTGATACGGATCAGGTTAATACGGCAAGTTCTACGTCTACAGCTACGGAGCCCGTTGCTACGGCTCCTATTACAGGTACTGCTCGCTTGGATGTGATGGAATACATCAATCTTCCAGTCACTTTGGAAGATCAAAGCATTGCTCCAAGCACCTCAGAGGATGACTCTACAAAAGAAGATGAAGTTGTATCTCCTCCATCACCAACTGCTACGGACAATGCAACACGTCCTAATGGTGTTCCACACCTAATTGAAGAGGATGCGAATGGATTTGACCAAATTGTAATTGAAGGATTTGAGCCTTACACTACTGATATTCCTAAATCAGTCACCTCTCCTTCCTTTACTACTCCTCCAACCACTCCTTCTCCATTCACTACCACCTATCCTAGCAATACCATGCCCGATATGAATGATACAAACTTGGGCGTTGAATTACGCCTTGAGAAGATCCCATCGTCTCGTGTTGCTAAGGATCATCCTCCTGACCAAATAATTGGTCCACTTGACTTCTCCATTGCAACTAGAAGTCAAACCAAATCCAAAAAGGATTCTCAGAGTGCTCTTATAAACACATGTCTTTTTGCATGCTTCCTCTCTCAAATGGAGCCTAAGAAAATTCAAGAGGCTCTCCTACATCCACAATGGATAGAAGCATGTCAGGCAGAGCTACTCCAATTCAAGATTAAGGGAGTATGGGTACTGGTTGAGGCCCCATATGGCAAGAAGGTGATTGGTACACGCTGGATATTCCGAAACAAGAAAGATGAACGTGGAATTGTGGTCAAAAACAAGGCAAGATTGGTTGCCCAAGGCTACACTCAAGAAGAAGGCATCGACTATGAAGAAGTATTTGCTCCCGTAGCTAGGATTGAAGCCATTCGCTTATTCCTAGCCTTTGCTTCTTTTATGGGATTCAAGGTTTATCAAATGGACGTCAAGAGTGCTTTTCTATATGGAGTCATTGAAGAAGAGGTGTATGTCAAACAACCTCCTGGATTTGAAGACCCTCAACATCCACACAAAGTGTACAAACTGATCAAAGCTCTCTATGGGCTTCATCAAGCACCACGTGCATGGTATGATACACTATCAGATTATCTTCTTCAAAACAAATTTCAACGCGGCACAATTGACAAGACATTGTTCTTCAAGAAATCCCAGTCCGACATTCTTCTTGTACAAATCTACGTGGATGATATCATCTTTGGATCCACCAAGGATTCATTGTGCAAAGATTTTGAGGATCTCATGCACACTAAGTTTCAGATGAGTTCAATGGGAGAACTCACTTTCTTCTTGGGCCTCCAAGTCAAGCAAAAGCAGGATGGACTCCTCATAAGCCAAACCAAGTATGTCAAGGACATTCTCACAAAATTTGGACTTATGGATTCAAAGGTGGCAAGCACTCCGATGGAAACTCACAAACAATTGACACCTGATCTTGAGGGGGAGGATGTGGATATACACAACTATAGATCAATGATTGGATCTCTCATGTATCTCACAGCTTCAAGACCAGACATCATGTTTGGAGTTTGTGTGTGTGCAAGATACCAAACAAGGCCCAATATGTCACACCTCATAGCTGTCAAGAGAATCTTTCGTTACCTTAAGGGCAAGCCTAACTTAGGCTTATGGTATCCTAAAGACTCTCCTTTTGATTTAATTGCTTATACTGACAGTGACTATGGTGGTGAAAATTTAGACAGGAAGTCAACAACTGGAGGATGCCAATTTATTGGCTCAAAACTGGTGTCATGGCAGTGCAAGAAGCAAACAACGGTTTCAACATCTTCCACAGAAGCTGAGTACATTGCCGCTGCTAGTTGTTGTGCTCAAGTACTTTGGATTCAAAATCAAATGATGGACTATGGATATTCCTTTATGAACACACCAATCTTCATTGACAACCAAAGAACAATAAGCATCATCAACAATCCAGTCAAACACTCCAAAACAAAACATATAGAGATACGCTACCACTTCATAAGAGATTGCAACGAGAAGAAACTGATCCATGTTGAGAAGATACACACTGACAATCAACTCGCTGACCTCCTCACAAAGGCGTTTGATGTTGGGAGATTCACATTCTTAATCACAAGCATTGGGATGATCAATACGGAAGAATAACTCATATACTTTTCTCTTAGCACATCTATATGTTTAAAATAAGTCCCTTCGGGAAGGCAGTACTAACCTTATGATGAAAATCAAGTACCTTACTCTCTAGTATTGTACTATGTTACTACTGCAACATTAATAGTAAAGACAAAGTGTGTCCAAAGTATGATTAGTACGATCAAATTATCAAGGCTAAGGGAAGGTTTAACTACTACTGCCCTACGCCAATGAGTTTGGACGAAATGGTTAATACGGACGAGTAATGAGTTGCTACGGACCTCTGGTTTAATACTACCAGTAACTCAAGTTACTACGGACAGTCCAGTTAGTACGGCCCATGAACCACTACTACGGCCCCTTTAACCAACTTACTACGGACCCTTTGTTAATACTGCAGATTATTATATTAATAAGGTTTCTTAATCAATAAGAATACCCTAATTAATGATGATTTGACAAGTCAAAACACAACTTGTAACCCCACTTTACACGTGTCGAGCACAGAAGGCTTAATAATAACACGTGGCAGAACCTGATTGGACCTAATTTTTGAAATTCAGGCGCGAGGCTCAGCTACTCGTGACGTGTGGCAATTTTTAGTTGGACCGTCACATTTAAATCATTACCCGCGTCTAATCAGGGGTGTCAAGTTGTTACAGTTTTTCGGTATAAAAGGGGGTTAATTTAACCGTTTGAAACTTACCATTTGTAAAAACCCCTAAATCTTCCAAGAAAAAGTTACCGTTACAACTTAATTCAATCGATTTTCTCTATAATTGTGACTAACCATCTACATTCTTGTTTATCACTGCAATAATCAATCACATAATCAACAATGGCGGAACGATTGCAACTATTCAAAACTCACAACATGGTGGCTTGCTTGGAAAAGACTGCCGACAACGCCGATTTCCATCAAATAATCGATTTCTTTGATCAATCCAAGATCAAGACGGCGTTAACCATCAATCCCGATATTGATGAATCCCACATTAGGGATTTTTGGGCATCTGCTACTATGGATGAAGTAGACATCGCCATCAATGCTACGGTGAAGGGAAAAGCAATCAAGGTGACAGAGTCCTCTCTCCGAGTACATCTGAACCTTCAAGATGATGAAGGTATAATGCAGGTTCCTTATGACCTCCTGGTAAATACTTTTACAAACATGGGATATGAGGGGGACCTAAATGTTTCAACGTTTTTAAAAGCAAAATTATCCCTTCAATGGAAATACATGTTGCATACTTTGCAACAATGTATGTCCCCCAAAAGAACAGGATGGCATGAGGGCAGTTCTACATTAGCCACCGCTATGGTGTGTTTGGCTACAGGAAGAGTTTACAACTTTTCCTACATGATTTTTGACTCAATGAGAAAGAATATCGAGAACCCTCAAAACAAATTTTTAATGTATCCTCGATTTCTTCAACATTTTATAAACTGTGTCCATACTGATCTTCCAAGATCAGAAAATCTTTTAAAATCTCACGCTCATACAAAGAAGGTTTTCACTAATATGAGACAAGTTAACAAGGGTGGACCATCTCATGTGACACCATTATTCTCAAAAATGTTGGTGGTCAAGATTCCCACAGCTGCAGGACAAGTAACTCTACCTCTGTCCCAACCCCCAGCTGCCACCATCAGTACTACGACAATATCTGTGGGCACTAGTGCCATATCTGTAGCCAGTGCTGAAGGTGGAAACCCTGAGGTTACTACGGCAGTTGCTACTGCCCCTGTACCTCCAGTTGCTACTGTGAGTTCTACTCCAGTTGCTACTGCCCCAGTCACTACTACTACAGTGACTAAACCTACTGCTTCAGCACCTCACAAACCCCCCAAAGCTGCTTCTAAGAGACTCAAGAGGGTTACTCAGCCTCTTGTGTCTAAAACCATCCCACATACTACCACTGCAAAAGCAATCCCTGAAACATCTTCAGAATTGCCACATACATTAGGGGAAAACCTTGAACACACCCCCTTGTTCACTGAGTTGGTCACTAAGGAGGGGGAAGACCATGTAGGGAGGGCTGATACTACTGCAGCCTGTACTTCTTATAGTAGAGCTCAGGACAGTATCAACATATCTAAGACCCAAACTACGGCAACACCATCCCTTGCTGAGGACTTGTTCTCAGATTGGGAAGGTGGTCCCTGGCGCCAAGAGACCATGGGGGAGATACCTGCTTCTGCTAGGCAGGAGAGTTTCTCTTTTCCCTATGATCTTCCACCTGTTGGTACCCAACAGGAAAGGGGTGAGGGTAGTGGTAGTCATTATAAGGAATTGATGGATATGTACCAAACTTTAATGGTGAAGGTGAATAGACAAGAAGAGATGCTGTCTTCTTTAACTTCTTTGGTGCAACAGGTACTGGCACAACAAGCTTTGCTATCAGCCCAGCTACTGCCCAAAAGAATCACCACACTAGATGCTGGAAACTCACCAAAACCATCCAGCTCATCCTCTTCAGATGACTCCCAAGCAGATGACAACAAGGGGGAGAAAGAATTAAATGTGTTATCATCTGGAGAGAGCAAGGGAGAAGACAAGGGAAGCACAGATACTGTCATCACTGCCACCTCTAATCAAGATGAACAAATGGAGACAGATGTTGAGGGGGAGACAGATTTTGATATGATGATAGATGCAGAGGGTGAAGAGATGGAAGTTGATACTCCACTTAAGGGGGAGCAGCAGCAAGAAGTGAAGCAAATGGTCGAAGAAACCATAGACGAAATGGAAGCTGAAACTTCACCAAATGTTGCTACTGATCAAGATGCTGAAATGGTTGCTACGGATCCTATTGCTACGGAGACAGTTACTACTGACCCAGCTGCTGCGGAGCAAGTTGATGCGGATCCAATGATCACTAGTCCAGTTGCTACGGACATAGTTGATACGGAGCAAGTTGCTACGGACCCAATGCTTATCAGTCCAGCTCCAGAAACAGAGGAAGAAGATCATTCCTACCTGTTCACAACCATTCCTCTCACGTTCGTTCAAGCTTCAACTCCTTTTCAGGCAATCCAATCTGAAGCTACAACTCCTTCCACCACTGTAACAGAAGCTCCTTCTACCATTGATCAAGAAGAAGCTGCAAATGTTCTTATAAGAACAGAAATGTCAAGAACAAGTGTGATGGCTGATGAAGACACTATAGCATCACAACTGCTCAAGATCAAATAGGAGAAAGCAGAAGAAGAGAGAAAGAAGATGCTAGCTGAAAGAGTTGCAAAACAGAGAGCATCAGCTGCATTGGGTGAAAAACCAATTCAAACCTCTTTAAGACTACCTGAACAAACTGGTTTGTCTGTTTCTGTTCCTACAGGTAGAGTTGGGTATGTCACAGTGGATAAGAAGAAGAATAAAGTACAAATGGTTGACCTTGATGCTGAAAAAGGAAAAGGCGAATCCATTGCTGTGGAGAAATCAAAGACTGAAGAAGAAAAGAGCAAGGAGGAAGCCTTTAATTTTCAAGGCATGAAAGCTGAAGAGGTTGAAATGCTCAGAAAAGAGCATGAAGAAGCAGAGTTATTGAACAGAATAGCTGATGAGAAGAAAGAAGAGGAGGAAAGAGAAAGGAAGAGGAAGATTGCTGAAGCAGATGAACTCCATGCTAAGCTAAACAAATCTCCTACTCCAGAGGAAAGAGAAAAATTGGCCAGAATTGCTGAGGAAGATGCAGTAAAAGCTAAGGAGATGGTCAATCAAGACATTTTGGACAGATTAGTTAAAAAGGGTTTGGTAAAGTCAGATGAGCTTCTTGCACAGAAAATGCATGAAGAGGAACTGGAACAACTCAAAGCCAAAGCCAAGCCTGAGAAGAAGAAAGTGTCCAAATCAAAGTCCACACAAGTCAAGTTAGCTCAAGATAGGGAGAAATACACCATGTACCTTAAGAGTAAAGGTCACAGTGGCTGATCTTTAGGCCCTATGAAGTTAGCTAACATTTTAGATCTTGTGAAGGAGGAAAGACAAAAGGAAGCTAAAAGGGAAGCTGCTCTTGCCCAGATTCAAGAGAAGAAGAAGAAGGATGCTGACAAAGCCCTTGAAGTTGCCCTAAAAACTGGAAGGAAAGTGTTCATACAACCTGAACCTGTTCCTGAAGTCAAAAAGTCAGAAGAGAAGCAGAAAAGAAGGAAGCTGTCATCAAAAAGGATTCCAGTTCCTCCATCTAATCGACAAAAGATGGGTGATGCTGCTGCTGCTTCTCAAGAAAGCCCAGATATTCCATTTGTGGATGTCAAACCAGAGCCTGAAGATATGGAACAAGACCCTCCTAGTACTATTCAAGGGGGAGATTATTCTGCATATATCAATCACGTTGAAGGTTTGAAGTTTACTCCGTTGAATGTGAAACCTCCAGTTATCATTGATTGGAAGTATATTGGAGGGTACACCAAGACTGAGTATGAAGTGACCAGACAAGACGAATCAAGGAAGGTACTTCATGCTTTTTATGATGCAATTAGATTCTTTGACAGAGAAGACCTGGAAAGAATGTATGATATAGGCAAGTGAAAGTACTCTAATCAAAGAGGAGTACCAGGAATTGATCTGTCAATGGACATCTTATGCGGACTATTTGAACCTGGCTATGAGAAAAAGAGTTCAGTCTTCAAGAAGGAAGGACCAAACAATCCGATTCTGAATTGGTACATCTATGAAAGAAGTGGAACATACTCCATTATCAGAAGACATGGAGCAAGAGAATTCTACTTGGTGGATGTTAAATATCCACATTCTTTGAAGACATTAAACGAGCTGGTTGAGTTAAAGCTGAATGGACCTCAAGACTCAAGACTAGCTCATGAACTCATTTGGAGAATCTTGTGTCAACGCGTAGAAGAAAAGTCCAAGGGAAAATCTGACTGGAAAAAGAAGTAGTTGTAATTAACATACAATACTTAGTACTGTTTTGTAAAAAGTTAGTACGGTTGGAATATAGAACTTGTACTTTTGATGTGTCATAAAAGTTCAAGGTTAGGGGGAGATTGTCGGGTTATAACTTAGCTAAAATAGTTTAACCAAGAACAATTCACTTAACAAACATGAATAGTAATTCAAGTGATTAATACGGAAGACATTAAGAATTACTACGGAAGACAAGTTACTACGGACTTTCAACATGTTACTACGACTACTCAAATTAATACGGTGACATTGAAGTTACTACGGGCTAAGTCAAAGTCAAGATACGGAAGAAGTCAAGTCAAGTCATGGAAGACAAATCTTATCTTGCAAGTATAATCTAATTAGATAGAGTTATAATTAGATTATATTTCCTTTTGTTAATTAGATAGAGTTTCCTTAAATCTAGATAACGGTTTATTTAGATAAGGATAGATGTAGAATTCTAGTTTATCTAGAACGAGCCTCAAGGTCTATAAATATAGATCCTTGTAGAGAGAAAGAAACATGTTGTATTGATATTATTGATTAATGCAATTGAGGCTTACAATTCGACAATAACTTTTGTTTATTTGTTATTCATTATTCATTGTTCGATAACTCGTAATATTGAAGTGTTCATCCGCTGCTGAACTTCTTCAATAGATCTCGATCTTAACGTTAGCAAACCTATTAGTTTATCTAGACTAATACGATCCTGACAGTCTTCTTCAGTGTGTAACTCCATTTTGGTAATGAATTAGAATCTATGAAATTAATGAATATTGTAGGTCTTGGAGTCTATTTTTCAAAAACGTAAAACTCATTGTCTAACAGGTGGTCTAATCTGAATTTTTTGTTTACTTTACTAGGATTTAATAATCGAATTTGTGTAACAATTTAGACAAACTTGAATATAATTTAAATGATTTATTACTGGGTTATAACAGGTCTAAAGAGTATTAAAAATGGCTATCTTGTTTACATATAAATTATACGACTTTGTAACGTGTTAAAACTCAACTTATATAAAACCATACTTTTGGAGAGATTGTATAATCAGTTTTGTATCTTTTAAATAACAAACTCTTTTGTATCAAACTCTTAGTCTAAAATGTATCCCTCTGAGTCTAGTTATCAGATATATATTTTTCGTCGTCTAACTCTAGATAATACAGTTTGAACGAACATATGTATTCGTTGAAAATTGTGTTGGTTTATCTAAAGTCTATGACTCGTTAATCTCATACTTATGATTGTTACTACATTTATCTAGGGGAGATCTAGGTCTAGTGAGGACTTTATTCGTGACCTACATACTTACTAAATATACACACTATTCACACAGTTCGGGTACTTATCGCTTTGGCTCGATAAGGTGAGTTCATCGCCCCTACTTTACTACTGTTTTTGTTTTGTAAATTGGGGGAAAGTAAAGCTCAACCAAAAACTATTTTTGAAAGAGATGATTTATGAGAAATGAAATTTACTACCATACTTTCTAATTATGGAAAACATTACCATTTTTGGAAACTTACCATAAATAGATACTTCTATTTACGGAAATTACTATGTTTAGAAACCATAAAATGTGTAACAAAAACTAATTCAATTTTTCTAAAACGTTATGAGATGGTTGATCGATGTGTACTTATGATGAATTATCAGTATACTTTCCTATTGATACCGCACGCTCATTAGTAGACCTTTACTACTAATGAGCTGTACTTACGATGTTTAAACTATGATCGTTATCAGTATATGTTCATATTGATATCGCACGCTCATTAGTAGACCTTTCCTACTAATGAGGTGTACTTACGAAGTTTCAACTATGATGATTATCAGTATATGTTTCATACAGATACCGTACGCTCATTAGTAGACCTTTCCTACTAATGAGGTGTACTACGTTGATTATTTTTTATGTGTGCTTATGTGGTATGTCGTGGATGATGTTTTCTACGACTTATAAGCATTACTTAGACATTATTTTATTACTGATTTTGAGACATGATATTTTCCTTACTTTTTACTACTTACTCGATGAACTCGCTCATCGTTATTTTGATATTTTAAGCTTTACCTTCAGGTAATGAGCAGGCCTAGGACTTTGCTTTAGGAGTCGGATTCTAGCAGACCCTTCAGGATTAATTTTTGCATTGTGGCTTATTTTATTACTATACATTTGAGATTTTATTTGGGACTTGCATGTCTAAGTATTATTTCATTTCGTTAATTATTTGTTGAACATTTACTTGTAGTGTTTGACGATTTTCGTGTACCAAGGTTTATACCTTGAGTATGGAAATGTCATTATTTATTTCTTCATGTAGATTTTGTCTTTATTTTCTATTTTGTTATAACGATCTCCAATCGGCTACACCCTGTGCTTCCGCCTCTTGCGGGGTGTGATAAATCTCACAGACACCACCAACAGAATCATTCAAAATTGGTCCAATAAATTATGAAGAAGTTCTGGTTGAGGACTTAGTTGAAGAGAGTTAACTGGAGATTGTGAAAAATAATGATAGTCCTCTATAAAATCATTTGATCACAATTAAAGATACTACTCAACAAAATTCACAAAGTCTAGTGTCAATGGTGCCCAATCAACAGATTAAGAAAGGCATTAAATGTGAATGTAGTTGTTGTCAAAACTCAAAAGGTCTGAAAGAGAAAACCTGGGTTCATATAGATATTAGAGGAAATCAGAGAAATAGGAACCAGTTAAAATCTCAGAAACAACAAGTTCAAATCCTTAAAAAACCAGTAAAAGTATGTTACATCTGTGAAAAGGAAAACGACTATGCAATTTTTTTTTATAACCCTTAAAATCAAAACACATTGGTTCAAAAGCATCAAAGAGGGTTGGGGTATAACAACTAGTTTGAATCATCTCAAAAACATGGAAAATCTGCTAAAAATCCAAACCTGTAGTTCTTAAAATATCAGAAAGAAAATCTACATGCACAGTACCAACTGATTTAATACTGCAAAGAATGACTCTGTTAATACTGCCCAAGGTAGAAGGCGCTTAACAAAAATTCACCTGTTTTTAAACAAAGTAGAAATAGAGTTAATACTGCTAAAAATAAATTATTAATACTGCACCTATTAATACTGCAAAACATAATTTTGTTAATATTGCATCAGTTAAGACTGCAAAACAGAATGTTGTTAATACTGCATCTGTTAATATTGCAAAACAGAAATCTGTTAATACTGCATCTGTTAATACTGCAAAACAAAATTTTGTTACAACTGCCTCTGTTAATACTGCACGACAAAAGTTTTTCAATACTGCACCTTTTAAAAATTGAAAAACAACTAAAAAGGTTTGGAGACCAAAGGTAAAAATGACTCAACCACCTAAACAACCTAATTTTGAAAACTTAATCCAACGGAAGGGTAGTTACTTTGATGAGATGGGTAAACCCTAATCAACTTTGGCTTCTTCCCAAAAGGAACTAATACTTTCAATTATGTGCAGGAACAACCAACAAAAAGGGAAGAGAGCAGTTGGCATATAGATATTGGATGTTTCAGACACATGACATGCAACATATCATGTCTTCAAAACATTGCAAAATTCAATGGAGGATATGTTGCTTTTGGTGGAAATCCAAAGGGTGGAAATATTACTGGAAAAGGAACTGTGAACAATAGGAAGATTAGTTTTGAAGATGTATTCTATATTCAACAGTTACAGTACAACCTCTTAAGGGTGTCAAAGGTGTGTGATAAGAAGAATACCACAATATTCAGAGATAAAGAATGCTTAATCATGGAGCCTGGATATGTGATGGATGATAGCAAAGTACTGCTAAGAACACCAAGAAAGGAAAATGTCTACTGTTTTTACTTGTCAAAGATCTCTCCAAGTGGAGCAGTAAACTGTTTTATCTCAAAAGCAACCATTTTTGAATCAACATTATGGCATGGGAGGATGTGTCATATGAACTTCAAGAACATCAACCAACTGGTCAAATCCAATCTTGTGAGAAAACAATTCTCACTTGAAGATAACTGTGTAGCTTGTCTTAAAGGAAAACAACGCAAAACCTCTTACAAATCAAAGGAAGTTAACACCATTACTACTCCTTTACATTTACTTCATATGGATTTGTTTGGTCCAACAAATTTAAAGAGTATTGAAAAGAAGTCCTATTGTCTAGTAATCATTAATGATTACACTAGCTACACCTAGGTGTACTTCCTAGCAACAATAGATGAGGCAAGCCAGATACTTATCTCTTTCATCACAAAAGTAGAACATCAAATCAATCTGAAGTAAAGAAAATCAGATGTGACAATGGTACTGAATATAAGAACGATGAGTGCCTTTTGTGACACAAAGGGAATAGGAAGACAATCCAGTACAGTAAGGACTCCCCAACAAAATGGACTTCCTGAAAGAAGGAACAGAACTCTAATTGAAGCTGCAAGGAATATGTTAGCTGATTCAAACCTGCACAACTTCTTCTGGGCAGAAGCTGTTAATACTGCATGCTATGTGCAAAACATGGTGCTACTCGTGAAATCTCAAAACAAGACTCCTTATGAACTGCCGCACAAGAGATACCCCTAATAAGTTTTTTTAGAGCCTTTGGGTGCTCATGTACGGTTCTAAACTCAAAGGAATACCTTGGAAAGTTTGAAAGAAAAGCTGATGTTGGATACTTTGTTGGCTATTCCTCACAAAGCAAAGCCTATAGAGTGTACAATCATAGGAATAGTATCATTGAAGAAAGTGAAAAATCTCCTTTAATGAGAACACACCAAACACACAAGGAAAAGGACCAAACTGGTTGTTTGATATTTATTCCTTAACAAGGTCTTTGGACTTTGGATATGAGTTCAAACAGCCCTCCACTCTCAACAATGCAACTACTTTTCCTACAATATCAACTTCACCTACACTGAATGGGACTGAAAGATTAGATGTAATGGAGTATGTATATCTTCCAGTATACACAGCAGATCCTCCTGATCTTTATAATAAAATTGAGAAAGAGATTGAAGAAGAAGTATCTCACAAAGTGCCTAGTGAAAGGAGCATTTTTAATCATGGAGAGAGCAGTACTAATGCTACAAGTACTCCACTTCCTACCTCAGTAAATATACTCAGACCAGATGGAGTACCACACATGATAGAAGTTGATTAAGATGGAGTGGAACACATAGAAGCTGATGAAGACACTGATGATGAGGTCTACTGTGACGTCCCGTCAATTTGAGGTACTTGTGTTACCGTTATTATTTTAATGTTATTGGCAATTGTTTTGACCCTTGTATTTGGCTTTTATTTACTCACGGTTTATTATTGAGAATCGGGTTTAAGGGTTTATTTTGATTCGTCCCTTGAGACGTAAGCTTTATATTTACCTAGGTGCCAAGTAGTTAGTATTCTGGTATTAATAAGTTAGAGTGTTTATGACAAATTTGTCGGTTATCGTATCCTTTATCTTCAAGATATCGCGCTTTTGCTCTTGTTTACGCTATTACCGAAAAGTACGTATCTCGGAATTAAGACTGAAATTTACTCATAAAATGGATACTAATACTAAGAATACATATAAGGAACTTTCCTAAGTTCATTGCAATAAGAATCGGAAACTTTCAACGAACAAAACTACTTAGCGATCGCGTAAACGAAAAATTAGAAATCCTGGATTTTGGGCCAGTGCGCCGCGCTAGGCAACCCAGAACGACGCCCTAAACCCCCTGGACAGATTTTTGTGTTTTTGTTGACTCATCTTTGCATGTCTTTTGATATGTTCACTTTCCCCAAACGTGTAAGGCATGTGCTAGGGGCAGAGATATCACATATTGAGTCTTCCCACACCATTTCTAATCATCCCTTTGTTCTCTCACTTCACTCCAACACAAAAACACATACAAACACACACTTATCCTCTCATTTTCATCTAGGAAACCCCAACTCATTTCTCTCTCAAGAACAAACTTCTTCCAGAAATATTGAATTGTAAAACACACATTTGAAGAGGGCTTCAAGTCCAAGATCACCTACAAATCTTTCCTTTTGGTTTCTTTAATCTTTGGTAAGATTTCTTTAACAATTTCTTCACATTTTCTCCATTTTCTTCTTCATTGATTAGAGATTCTAACACCAACTATTATTCATTTGTATTTCAAGATTTTGTCTTTCATTTCTACATCTCATTTGGGGAGGATCCATCTAGCTTGTGTTAAAGGAAATTATTTGATCTTGTGGTAAGTAAACTTTTCCGGAAAATCTCTCCGAAAACATTTTTATTATCTTGCATGTAAGGATCTAAACTAATGGTGGTTGTATTTGTGTTTTGGAGCCGAATATTACTCATCACCACACCACCAAAGCTTGTTTCTGGGTTTATATATCCTGAAGCTTGTAGATCTTTACGGTTGTTATCGGTAAAATCAATATTTTCCCCAAATTCATCTTTTCATATATTTCCTTATTATTTTCCATATATGTTTCGGTTTTAGCCTTGAAAAATGTTAGGAATAATGTATTAGACCAACACATTTGAATATTTTTGTTTTGGACAAAGTATGGACAAAAATATAAAAAATGTGACTATTACCGAAAATAACATATTATGTATATTAGTATGTAAAATGGCATATATACATATATATAAAGGTTGGTAAATATATTTGGAACATAATGCAAGTTTTGGTCAGTTTACGTTTTGACCTTAAACCCTTTAAACAAACGGATATCGGCAAAAACGACAAAACGAATGTTGCTGGAAAATGGTCCAGGGCGTCGTCCTAGATGCCTAGGACCAGCAGCGTGTCCATTTTCAACAAATTCTTCGTTTTTGTATGTTTAATCGTCTTGACGTCGTGATTTTGTGAAGTGTCGGTACGAAGCCTCCAATTTCACATTATGACTTAAAATATCTCTAAAACTCTTGTATAAGTAAACTTATATATATAAAAGTAATATATAATGCAAAAATAACGTCTTTGGACTCAAGGATGGCAATGCAATCGAAAATGTCTTAACACTTGTTTAAAACGGACGTATTATCTACATTTCGATAAATAAACATTTGTTACAAAATGCGATCGTAATCTAAAGCCGTCAATTAATATTTTACTCTATGATTTTGAAAAGTAAAGACTTTAAGCTCTCAAAGCGTCATAGTTAGACTTTTACGTCAACTTCGACTTTCTTTCAAATTAACTATGTTTCGACCTCAAATATTTGACTTTAACTTTTGCAAAATCAACATATTTGACATTTGACTTTTGCAGAGTCAACATCCTTGACTTTTACTTTTATAAAGTCAACATCTTTGACTTTGACCAATATTCCTAGTAGTCGTTACGGCTCGGAAATATTATTCTTTCCCGATTGTCATTATGACGTGAAGTGTCGATAACTTTCCGGTCGGTCCCTTTTGGCACGGAACATCCTCATCTTAATACGACGTCTTGATTAAACTTACTAATCGTTGGAATATTCTAATAATCTTAATCTTAACCGACAAGGTTAAACCGGACTAGACTTATAAATATACTGAGACTATGTTATTTGTTGTTTATGGGAGTTAGACGGTGGAGTTGTAGCTCCGTGATTATTTACCCGAGATTTGCTGAAGTTTGTACAGTGAGTTATTCGTAGCCCTTGTCTTTTTTATTTTTGGGCTGGAAAACATATTTTAAACTGTGTATTGATTATCTTGTTTACCCAGTGCATTAGGTCTGCCTTAGATTATGTGTCATTAAGCCATGATAGCCCCCCTTATACACTCGTTAAGCTAGTGCCCGTGGTTCATGTGACCTCCCGTTAATTTGAGGTACTTAAGTTACCGTTATCGTGTATATTTTATTCGCAATTTATTTCGACCCTTGTTTTTCGCTTTGTTTTACTCACGGTTACTGTTATTGAGAATCAGGTTTTCTGTATTTGCTGATTCGTCCCCCGAGACGTAATAATTTTATTTATCTAAGTGCAAATTAGTTAGTATTCTCATAAATATAAGTTAGGAGGTTTATGCCAAATATGTCGGTTATTCTATCCTCTATCATCGAGATATCGTGATTTTGCTCTTGTTTATCCTTTACCGAAATCGTGGGTATCTCGGAATCGAAAGTGAAAATATAACATTTAATGAACCTAATACAAAGAAAATCATAGTATGAACTTTCCTAAGTTCATCGCAAAAAGAATCGGGAACTTTCGGCAAACGAAACTACTTAACGATCGCGTAAACGAAAAAGCAGAAAATTATGGATTTTGGTCCAGTGCGCAGCACTCGCACTCTGTGCGACGCACTGACCTGCTGGAAAGAAATTTTTGTTGTTTTGTGTGAGTCATTTTTGCATGAAATATGTTTGGGCACTCCTCCCAAACGTGTAAGGTCTGTAAAGTGGGTAGAGGAGACTCTTTTGGGGTCATCATTCACCTCACAAACTCATTTGAACATCACACTTTTCACCTACAAACACCATTCTCTCTCATTTTCCCATCACTTTCCTTTTGCTTTTCTACCATTTCTCTCTCAAACACAACTCATTTCCAGAAATTTTGAGGCATAAAACACCCATTTGAAGAAGAATTCAAGTCCAAGATCATCCAAGAAACAAGTTCCTTTTGATCTCCATCAACTTTTGGTAAAGTTTTCTGAAGATTTTCTTCACTTTTCTTCCATTTTTCTCCATCTTTCTCTTCTTTTGTTAAGGATTCTAACACCTATTATTATTCTTTTGCATTCCAAGTTATTTCCTTCTATTCTACATATCATTTGGAGGAAGACTCTTTAAGTTTTCTTGGAGAAAATCTCTTTAATCTTGGTAAGTAACTTTTTACCGAAATCTCTCCGAAAACGCTAAATTTCACTTTGCATGCAAGGATCTAGACTAATGGTGGTTTTATTTTGTTGTTTGGAGCTGTAAATTTCTCATCATCTCGCACCAAAAGTTGCTTTCGGGTTTATATTTTTAAGCTTATAAGATCTTGGGGTTGTTATTCGGTAAAATCGATATTTTTGCCATATTCATCTTTTTGAATATTTCGTTGTTATTTTCTATGTATATTTCGGTTATAGCCTTTGAAAAATGTTTAATAATAATATACTAGACCAACATTTGTGAATATTTTGGTTATGGACAAAGATTTGGACTAAAATACATAAAGATGTGATTATTATCGAAATTAACATATTGTATGTATTAGTATGTAAAATGTTATATTTATATATATGTAACACTTGGTAAATATATTTGGAACAGAATGTAAGTTATTAACAGTTTGCGTTCTAACCATAAAGCCTTTAAACGATCGGATTTCGACAAAACGTTAAAATTCATAATTTTGGAAATGCAGCTAGTGCGCCACACCCCATGTCCAGTGCGACGCACCGGGCTGTTTTCCGTCAAAATTCAGCACGTAGTTGTTTTTGTTGTTTAGCCGTCTTGACGTTTTGGTTCCGTGAATTGTCGTTTCAAAGCCTCTGATTTCATGTTATTTTATAAACAACTCTAAACACTTGTATAAACATACTAAAATACATAAAGTAACATATTACGATAAAATATCGTCTTTGGACTCAAAGACGCCAACGCAATCCAAAATGTCTTAACATTTATTAAAGCGGACATATTACCTACATTTCGATAAATAAACACTTGTTACAATATGCAATCGTAATCCAAAGCCGTCAACTAATATTTTTGGGATAAACATTGGTTAAAAACATTGAATAAAGTCTTTTACACTATACTTTTGAAAAGTAAAGACTTTTAAACTTTCAAAACGTTAATTTAGACTTTTACGTCAATTCCGACTTTCTTTCCAATTTACTCTGATTCGACCTCGAATTATTGATTTTAACTTTTACAAAATCAACATCTTTGACATTTGACTTTTACAAAGTCAACATCCTTGCCATTTGACTTTTATAAGTCAACATTGTTGACATTTGACTTTTGTAAGTCAACTTCCTTAACATGTGACTTTATAAAGTCAACATATTTGACTTTGACCAAGTCAACATCGTTGCCATTGATCTTGGTCGATCTCGATAAAACTTATAAACAATAATCCTTTCAACCAACATTCCTAGTAGTCGTTTCGACTCAGAATGTTATTCCTTTCGAATTATCGTTATGACGTAAGATGTCGATATCCTTTCGGTCGGCTCTTTTTGGCACGGAACATCGTCATCCTGAATACTTCATCTTGATTAAACTGAGTTACCGTTGGAATATTCTAATAAACTTAATCTTAACCGACAAGGCTAAACCGAACTATACTTATAGAGATACTGAGACAATATTATTTACCTTTGAAATTATGGTCCCGTTATTGTATTACCCGAGTTTTGCTGAAGCTTGTATTGTGAGTTATTCGTAGCCCTTGTCTTAAATATTTTTAGGGCTGGAGAGCATGTTTTAAACTGTATATTAATTATCTTGTTTACCCAGTGTATTTGGTCTGCCTTAGATTATGTGTCATTAAGCCATGGTGGCTACCCTCTAATACACTCATTAAGCTTTTGCCCGTGGTTCATATGTATAGATCTATATTGGGTTATGTACCTAACCCTCATTCCTCTATAGGCTGTTACTACGTGCGGATGTTATGACCTTAATTTTAAATTGTATGATTAAACTATTTGCCTTTGGTTTGACACACCATAGGATAGGAGATTAAACTGTTTGGTTCAGGATTGAGATGTATGACTGATTTAGGCATAGAACCTTTCACTATTGGATGAATACAAGATATGTGATTTTAAATTTACATTGTTTACTGAAACTTGTCGATGGGTCACTTTTTACTTAAAATTGCGAATAATTCACCAACATGTTGTTGATGTCGTTTTAACGCTTTGCAGGAAATTGAGGATTTCCGTTGATCATGCCATAGTTGTTTCCAGATCGCTTTCTTTTGTGAAATTTGAATTTGTAATGTTTATTGTAATTTCCTTGACGATCCGTTTGTTGATTCCTTTTGAAGTTGTATTTGTATTTGGCGTCTTACCGCCCTTGACTTATGATGTATTTTGTAACATTTGGCATGATCTATATCATATGACATTTTGTTTATCGGTTATATTGTTGTAATCTTGACTCTTGATATTATAACTGGAACGCCTCGTGTTTCCGCTATTAGCGGGGTGTGACAGTTCATATGTATAGATCTATATTGGGTTATGTACCTAACACTAATTCCTCTGTAGGCTGTTACTACGAGCGGATGTTATGGCCTTATTATTAAAATACTATGATTAAACTGATTGCCTTTGGTTTGACACACCTTAGGGTAGGGGATTAAACTGATTGGTCAGGAGCGAGATGTATGACTGGTTTAGGCATAGTACCTTTCACTATTGGATTGTATAATAAGATATGTTATTTGAAATTATAGTGTTTATTGAAACTTGTCGATGGGTCACTTTTTACTTAAAATTGCGAATAATTCACCAACATGTTGTTGATGTCGTTTTAACGCTTTACAGGAAATTGAGGATTCCTCTTGATCATACCATACGCGCTTTTCGGATCATTTTTTTTTGTGCATTTTGGAACTTTTGATACTTTGTGTACTTTCCATGATGTTCCATTTTGTGATGTTTATATCGTATTCATACTCAGCGATTCATCGCTTTTAAATTGTAATGTATTTTGTAAACACTTGGCATGGTTAATGTTAATTTGATGTTTTGTTTATTGGTTGTATATTGTTGTAACATTTGACTCTTGATATTGTAACTGGAACACCTCATTTTTCCGCTTTAAGCGGGGTGTGACATCTACAACCCCATAAGTACAAGTTATCCAACTCTTGGGTGTGACCTACCAAACCTAATGAGACAAACCTGCAATCTTCCATAAGAGTAGAGAAAGTTCCAACTTCAAGGATACACAAGAATCATCCCATCTCACAGGTTATGGGTAACTTTAATACATCAATGCAAACAAGGAGTCAAACCAAGCAGCATAAACATGCCCACATAGATCTGAAAACCTGTTTATATGCCTGTTTCCTATCTCAACTTGAACCAAAAAGAGTACAAGAAGCTCTCTTAGACCTAATCTGGATTGTGGCAATGCAAGAGGATCTACTGCAATTCAAGTTACAGTTTGTCTGGACTTTGTTACAGTTACCTAAAGGAAGAAAGGTCATTGGAACTAAATTGATATTTAGGAACAAGAAAGATGAGAGAGGCATAGTAATTAAAAAAAAGGCAAGATTGGTAGCTCAAGGATACAAACAGGAAGAAGGGATTGATTATGAAGAGGTATGTGCTCCTGTAGCAAGGATGGAAGCTATTAGGATATTTCTTGCTTATGCATCTTATAAAGGATTCAAGGTGTATCAAATGGATGTCAAGAGTGCCTTTCTGTATGGGCTGATAGAAGAAGAGGTATATGTCAAACATCCTCCTGACATTGAAGATCCTAAACATCCTCATTTAGTTTATAAAATGGATAAGGCACTATACGGTCTTCATCAGGCTCCAAGAGCAGGGTATGAAACACTATATGATTACCTGCTAAAGAATAATTTTCAAAGAGGAACAATTGACAAGACTCTCTTCATCAAAAAGGTTCACACTTATATTATCTTTGTCTGCATATATGTGGATGACATCATATTTGGATCAACAAAAGATACTTTGTGCAAGGAGTTTGAACAGTTAATACACAACAAGTTCAAGATGAACTCCATGAGAGAATTAACCTTCTTTCTTAGACTTCAAGTCAAACATAAACCAGATGGCCTTTTTATCAATCAATCAAAATATGTGAAAGACATATTAACAAAGTTTGGATTTCTAGAAGCCAATATTGCACGTACACCTGTAGAAACCCATAAGCAATTGACTGCAGATCTTAAGGGGGAGGATGTAGATATACACAACTATAGGTCTATGATTGGGTCTCTGATGTATCTAACAGCATCAAGACCTGTATTATGTTTGGAGTCTGTGTATGTGCAAGATATCAAACCAAGCCTAAGATGTCTCATCTTCATGCAGTCAAGAGGATCTTTAGATATTTCATAGGAAAACCTACACTAGGTTTATGGTATCCCAAGGATTCTCCCTTTGAACTAATTGCATATACTTACAGTGATTATGGTGGTGAGAGTTTGGATACATCAGGTGGATGTCAACTTCTGGGTTCAAGATTGGTGTCCTAGCAGTGTAAAAACCAAACAACTATGTCCACTTCATCCGCAGAAGCAGAGTGTGTTGCAGCATCCAGCTGTTGTGCTCAGGTGTTGTAAATAAAAAATCAGATGATGGATTATGGCTATGCTTTTATCAAGACTACTATCTACATTGATAACAAGAGTACAATCAGCATCATCAACAATCCAGTGAAGCGCTCCAAGACCAAGCATACTGAAATTAGATTCCACTTTATCAGAGACTACAATGAGAAGAACTTTATTCATGTTGAAAAATTCCATACTGACAATCAGTTTGCAGATATTCTCACAAAAGCCTTTGATGTGGGAAGATTTATATTCTTGATTAGTAGTATTGGCATGCTAATTATTGAATGAATGAGTACCAATTAGTCCTTTAAATTGTCCAAATACAAGACCTTTTGGTACTGCAGTAATAACCTTTGAAGTTCATTGGAGCTTTATTTTTTTGTTCTTCACTATGTTACTACTACAACATTAATAGTATGTTGGGTTTATAAGATGTTAATACTGGTAGAGTTTTTTAGTATTGTTGGATTGTTTGGTTAATACTAGTGAGTGCTAATACTTGTGACTGGTGGTCAAGTATTGGAGATTACTACTGGTAATATTACTACTGCTTACTTACTACTGGTGAAAGTTAATATTGGCTGCATGGATCTCTTTGAAGAAGTTTCTATTGCCGTGCTTGTTAATACTGCTTATTTGATATACTTAGTTAGCACATTGTAAGGAGATAATTATGTAAACAATATATCGATAATTATCTTCGTAGATTTCGTTAGAGTTTTAACCTAATTAGATTAGGGTTTCCTCAAGGTCTATATAAATAGATCCTTGTGTCGTTGTAAACACACGTCTGTTAACGGACAATTATTCTTAATAGATTGAGGTTGTTGGTGGAATTCTTGTGTTCTTAATTGTTAACGTTTATTCATTCTTATATTCATAAACTGTTAATCAGTTAACCCTTTTTAATATCAAAGTGTTGATCCGGTGCAACTTCTTTTATAGGTCTAGATCTACAAGTTTGTATTTAAACAAAGGTAGTTCGACAGATCCTAACAAGTGGTATAAGAGCACAAGGTTGCTCGAGATCTACGATCAACAAGGCGTATACACAAGTGTTTCACAAAACAAAACAAGATGCCTAATCTTACTGAAGGTGTTAAAGTCTATCAAATGAACGTCAAGAGTGCCTTCCTATATGGCAAAGTAGAAGAGGAGGTTTTTGTGTGTCAACCTCCAGGTTTTGAGGATCCTGAACATCCTGACATGGTATACATATTAGATAAAGCCTTGTGTGGTCTTTGTGACAACCCCTAAAAAAATCCAGGTTCACACCGACTCAACTTTTTTCAACACTTTTACTCAACTTGTATATGTTTTAATTTATGTACGACAAGGAGGTCAAACCATGCATGAACGATAATTGATAACTACGTCTAAAATATATACGAATACCAGGAAAAGGATACGGGGTTAAACTATTACGAAAAACAAAAGATTTTTACAACATAATTACTAGTCCAACATTTCATACATAAAAATGGTATTTCATGCACCACCTTTGCATTAAATAACATTGCATGCATGAGTATATGTATTAGGAAACTTACACTAAACACCATAGACATCCATATGCACACAATACATCCTCTAAATAACAAAATCAAAACAAAACCACTCCCTCCATGAAACTCACTGCCAAAAGGGGCCAAAGAGGGTGTTTTTGTTGTTTAGTGTGGTCATGTGGGTTAGCTTGATGACTTGGTTAACTTGTCTAGTTGATTTGGTGGTCACATGGGTTCTTACAAGACCACACCCCTTTCACTATTGAACTAAAATGTCCATACCACCATTAAATGCAAGACTAGATATTTTTTTCTATAAATACTTCGCATTTGTATGCTTGAAAACTTTCTCATTCACTTTAGTTGTGAAAACTCCTACACTCTCCCTCTTTCTCTCTAAAAAAGACCACCATTTGTTCTTGAAGTTTAAGAGTAAAATTCTCCTACAAGATTCTTGCATAAGCATACTAGTAAGTAACCTAAACTCTTTTATTTATTCTTACATTTCATCATATCATATCATATAAACATATGTTATATATTCCTAAACATAGTCCAAATAATAAAAGATTACAAAAATATGGTGAAGTAGATGAAACGTTAGGTTATTTTGTTAACCGGAAAATTTATCAACTTGTTGACACTTTTTAACCACCTTACTCAGATTTTTTGGATAAACCATTTTAACCATAAAATACCTCTTTGTTTTATGAATATTTCGACATAAAATCGTTACCTTTGGATATGACTAAGTATTTAAAAGGTATTTTATACAAAAACGTACTCAAAATAAAAACTTTCTGGACACCCGACCACCTTTTTATTACACTTTACTAAACTGTTTCGAACCATAAGATGAAACCACTTCCATATTAAAGATAACTCAAACTTGGTCGTTTCGATATAAGATACGTTAAAAACGGATAAAAATTGAGCGAGATATGCTAACTTAAAGTTAGCATGGACTTTGAGAAAAACCCTAAAACCTACTCTGACCTTTTACTGAATAACGAACATTAGGAACTGAGTACAAATGTAATACTAAGGATATTTGAAAGGTAACTCATACACGGTCATTTCAATATAAGATTCATCAACATCGGTCAAGAAACGAACAAGTTATGACTCCTTAAAGTAGCTCTAAACCTTAAAGAACATGCTGAGTTTTTCTTCATAAAAACTAACTTTTGAATAAGCTTGATAGTATAATGATAACATATTACTAGGGAGATTTGTATTCAATGAATTCATATCGATATTTCGTATTGCCGAGTTATTGAATTTACGATTTAAAGTGTCCTAGCTCCGCATGCGATTATAGAATGATCTTTGTTATATAATGGCATGAACGGTGTTACTATATTACTATTAAGTCTCAAACCAAACATGACCTACATCAAGCATACATGTGACGTCCAGTCAATTTGAGGTACTTATGTTACCGTTATTAATATACTTTTATTCACATTTGTTTTGACCCATGTATTTCGCTTTGTAATTACTCACGGTTTAATATTGAAAATCAGGTTTTAAGTGTTTATTTTGATTTGTCCCTTGAGTCGTAAGCTTTAGGTTTATCTAAGTGCCAAATAGTTAGTAAGCTCATGGTAATAGGTTAGGAGGTTTATGCTAAATTTGTCGGTTAACGTATTCTTTATCTTCGAGAAATCGTGCTTTGCTCGTGTTTATACTTATACCGAGAAGTACGTATCTCATATTGGATTTGAAATGGAATCATTTAATGAATCCTAATACCAAGAATACCTATAATGAACTTGCCTAAGTTCATAGGTAAAACAACCGGGAACCCTAAACAAACGCATGTACGTAACGATAACTTAAACGAATAACGAAAATCTCAGTTTTGGGACTTAGATGCGCCGCATCTTGTGTGTAGACAGCACTTGGTGTTTTGGTGAGTGTGTCTTTAAAAAACGTGGCTTGGACTTCAACACATGTCCAATAGGTGTCAACACCTCATTTAACCCAAGTTTATGCTTCCCTTTGTGTTTTAGAAAACCCCATTTCATTCTCACACTTACACACACACATATCATCTCATTCTCTCTCTTTTCTTTTGAAGCATAACACACACACATAAACACTCTCTCCAATTTTCTTTCTTGTGACTGTGATTTCCAGCAAATAACCCACAAATTTCCCCACTATAAATTCTTATTTTCATCAAGGAGAGTAAGAGATGTTCATCCTTTAGGAGGCATTCATCTATCTCTAACGTTTTCGGGTCGAAATCACCTTCAAACATCAAGGACCTCCATCAAATCGTGCTAGATCATCCTACCTTCACTTTCTTTGGGGTATAATGACTAATATCTACTATATTTTCTAAGATTTGCCTCTTTCAAGTATCATCTAGTTCAAAGAAATGAGTTTTTATAAAAGTTTAATGGTTAATAATCTATGAAATCAGGTTTTATAAAAATGTGTATGGATCTTGATTAAATGATGGAAAAAGCCTTACATAAGTGTTAATTGAAAGTGTTCTTGAAGATATTATAGCTTGCATGTCCAAATCTACCATCAAAAGATGAATTTCTAAACACGAAAACGATTTCGGTGAAAATCCGGCCATGGATGCGCTGCAATCATCCCTAGATGCGACGCATCTTGGGGACAGATTGTAGTTTTTCGTTTTGTTACGCTATTAATCGTAACTGTAAGCTCGTTATCTTAAGAACCTGTATTAACGGTTGGTGTATTGTGTTTTGGAGTTGGAAATCTCATCACCACACCACCGAAGGATTTTGTCCTGGGTTCTTGGCTTGAAATATTTACGGTGGTATCGGTAAGAATCGAGATTCTTCCAAATTCCTCATTTTTCATATATTTGTTCTAATGACTTCGGTTTTAGCCTTGAAAAATGGTTAGGAATAAATATTAGACGAACACTTGGTATTATCGGATTTGGACTAAGTTTGGACAAAATACGTTAAAATGTAACTTAACCAAAAGTAACGTATTTAACTTATAATCGTATTATGTATCATGAGAAAGGAAGAAATATTTCTATAATACAATTTGTTAACAAGCGGGAAAGTGTACAGATTTTGGATAAATATTTTATGACGCGGAAGAGCTGTCCGAAATTACCTTTCACGACTTTTTGCGACTATAATCACTTGTATAAGTAAAATTCCGAAAAGTAACATATTGTGCACAAGCATCGTCTTTGGAATCAAAGACGTCAACGTTAACACAAATATCATAATATTTACTTAAAACGGACGTTATAACCTCTTTCGACAAATAAACCTTCGTTACATAATGGGTTCGTAATCTAAAATCATCAAATGACTTTTTTACGACCAACTTTTATAAAATGGTTTTGAAAGTCATGTTACTCTAATATTTTGAAAAGTAAAGACTTTAAACTCTCAAAATGTCAAACTTGGACTTTTACGTTGACTTTGACTTTCCTTCAAGTTGACTTTGACTTTTATAAAGTCAACATCCTTGACAGTTGACATTGACTTTTATAAACTCAACATCCTTGACATTTGACTGTTATAAAGTCAACATTTTTTAGTTTGGCCAAGTCAACCTCTTCGACGTTGACCATGGTCGATCTAGTAAATCTTGGTAACGGTGTTTTTGTCAATCGCTATTCCTGGTAGTCGATAATGACTCGGAATAATCATTTTTTTCCAATGGTCACTTATGACGTGAAATGTCGATATCTTTCCGATCAGACCGTTTCGGCGCGGAACATCGTCTCCTAAATCCGTCATCTTTATTTGACTTATTAATCATTGGAATATTTTAATTAAACTTAATCTTAACCGACAAGGCTAAACTTCTCACACCCCGCTAATAGCGGAAACATGAGGCGTTCCAGTTATAATATCAAGAGTCAAGATTACAACAATATAACCGATAAACAAAACATTAAATAATATAGATCATGCCAAATGTTACAAAATACATCATAAAGTCAAGGGCGGTAAAACGCCAAGTACCAATACAACTTAAAAAGAAATCAACAAGCGGATCGTGAAGGAAATTACAATAAACATTACAAATTCAAATTTCACAAAAGTAAGCGATCCGAAAACAACTATGGCATGATCAACGGAAATCCTCAATTTCCTGCAAAGCGTTAAAACAACATCAACAACATGTTGGTAATTTATTCGCAATTTTAAGTAAAAAGTGACCCATCGACAAGTTTCAGTAAACATTATAAATTTAAAAATCTCATATCTTGTATTCATCCATTAGTGAATGGTACTATGCCTAGGTACTCATACATCTCGCTCCTGAACCAATCAGTTTAATCCCCTATCCTAAGGTGTGTCAAACCAAAGGCAATCAGTTTAATCGTAACAGTTGAATAGTAATGGCCATAACATCCGCTCGTAGTATCAGCCTACAAAGGAATGGGGGTTAGGTACATAACCCGATATAGATCTATATATATGAGAACCGCGGGCATAAAGTTTAACGAGTGTATTAGAGGGGAGCCACCATGGCTTAGACACTTAAACCTAAGGCAGACCAAATTCACTGGGTAAACAAGATAATTAATAACATTCCGCATACATGCAGACAATTTAAAACACACAGACAATTTAAAATGCGCTTTACAGCCCAAAAGTATTTAAGACAAGGGCTACGAATAACTCACAATACAAGGTTCAACAAATCTCGGGTAAATACAATCACGGGACCACAATTCCACCGTCTAAGTGCCCTAAAACAGTAAATAATATACTCTCAGTATCTCTATAAGTATAGTTCGGTTTAGCCTTGTCGGTTAAGATTTAATTTAATAAGATATTCCAATGATCCGTCAGTTTAAATCAAGATGACGTATTCAGGATGACGATGTTTCGTGCCAAAAATGGCCGACCGAAAGGATATCGACATTTCACGTCATAATGATAATTCGAAAGGAATAACATTCCGAGTCGAAACGACTACGAGGAATATTAGTTGGAAGGATTATTGTTTATAAGTTTTATCGAGATCGACAAATATCAATGGCAATGATGTTTGGTCAAATCGAAGATATTGACTTTATAAAGTCAAATGTTAAGGAAGTTGACTTACAAAAGTCAAATCTCAACAATGTTGACTTATAAAAGTCAAATGCCAAAGATGTTGACTTTGCAAAAGTCAAATGCCAAAGATGTTGATTTTGTAAAAGTTAAAGTCAATAATTCGAGGTCGAATCATAATAGTTTAGAAGATAATCGAAGTTGACGTAAAAATCTCACATTTACATTTGAAGGTTTAAAAGACTTTACTTATCAAAATATAGTGTAAAATGACTTTATATAACTTTTTTAATAAAGTTTCATCGCAAGAATAATAGTTGACAGCTTTAGATTACGATCGCATTATGTAACAAATGTTTATTTAAAAAAATGTAGGTAAAATGTCCGTTTTAAATAAGTATTTGGCATTTTTGATTGCGTTGGCGTCTTTGAGTCCAAAGACGGTATTTTTATCGAAATATGTTACTTTCATATATTTTATTATGTTTATACAAGTCTTTAGAGTTGTTTATAAATCTAACATGAAATCAGAGGCTTTGAAACGGCAATTTACGGAACAAAACGTCAAAACGACCAAACAAGCAAAACGATGAGTTTGCTGAAAAACTGCCTGCTGCGTCGTCCTGGCCATCCAGGACGGCGCACAGGTCCCTTTTTCAGCAAACCATGTTTTGTTGGTTCGCCGAAATCCGTTCGTTTAAAGACTTTTTGGTTAAAACGTAAACTGTTAACCCAATATAGATCTATACATATGAACTGTCACACCCCGCTAATAGCGGAAACACGAGGCGTTCCAGTTATAATATCAAGAGTCAAGATTACAACAATATAACCGATAAACAAAAATCAAATAATATAGATCATGCAAAATGTTACAAAATACATAAATAAGTCGAGGGCAGTAAGACGCCAAGTACCAATACAACTTCAAAATAAATCAGCAAACGGATCGTCAAGGAAATTACGATAACATTACAAATTCAAATTTCACAAAAGCAAGCGATCCGAAAACAACTATGGCATGATCAACGGAAATCCTCAATTTCATGCAAAGCGTTAAAACGACATCAACAACATGTTGGTGAATTATTCGCAATTTATACGTAAAAGATGACCCAACGACAAGTTTCAATAAATATCATAATTTTCGAATATCACATCATTTCAAACCATATCTTGTTTTTCAACCCTGGTGAGGATACCATGCTTAGATTAGTTATACATCGAACCGTACCAGTCCTGAAGACCCACAACCTAAGGCAGTTTCAACCAAAGGCAACCAATTAATGAAAAAACGGCCATAACATCCACTCATAGAAACCTACCGAGAGATGAGGGTTAGGTAAAATAACCCATATAGCTATATATATATTTAACCGTTGCGCACAAAGCTTAACGAGTGTATAAGACACCCAATCTAAGGCAGACCTATTCAACTAGGTACACAAGATAATCAGTAAAGTCCCGCATACAAGCAGACAATTTTTAAAACACGCTTTAAAGCCCAAAATAGAAAAGACAAGGGCTACGAATAACTCACAATACAAGCTTCAGCAAATCTCGGGTAATACAATCACGGGATTACAACCCCACCATCTAAGTGCCCTAAAATAGCAAATAACATATTCTCAGTATCTCTATAAGTATAGTTCGGTTTTGCCTTGTCGGTGAGGATTAAGTTGAATAAAATATTTCAATGATAATTCAGTTTACTCAAGATGACGTATTTAAGATGACGATGTTCCGTGCCAAAAAGGGCCGACCGGAAAGGTATCGACATTTCACGTCATAACGACAATCCGAAAAGAATAACATTCCGAGTCAAAACGACTACTAGGAATATTGGTTGAAAGGAAAATTGTTTATAAGTTTATCGAGACAGACCAAGATCAATGGCAACGATGTTGACTTGGGCAAAGTCAAAGATGTTGTCTTCATAAAGTCAAATGCTAAGGAAGTTTGACTTACAAAAGTCAAATGTCAACGATGTTGACTTATTAAAAGTCAAAGTAAATTCAAAACTCTAATTTGACACTTTGAATAATTTGAAGTCTTTTCTTACCAAAATATTTAGAGTAAAATACCTTTCAAAACCATTTATAAAGTTTGCCGTAAAACATATTTCGATGAATTTAAAACAACGATCAAAATTTGTGGCGAGGTTTAATATATCGCAACGAGGTTTAAAAAAAATGTCCGTTTTAAGTAATACTATGGCATTTTTTATTGTGTTGGCGTTTTTGAGTCCAAAGATAATGTTATTCTATAATATGTTACTTTTGTATACAATTTATTTATATAAGTGTTTTAATGCCGTAAAAAGTCGTGAGATGAAATATTCGTCAAAATTTCAGTCACTTTCCCGCTCAACAACGGTTGCATTTTAAACCATTATTCATAATACATAATACCATATTAAGTTTAATACAATACTTTGGTTAACTTATATTTTAACTTTATTTGTCCAATCTCAGTCCAAACCGATAAAATACGACGAGTGTTGGTCTAATAATTAATCCTAACCGTTTTCAAGGCTAAAACCGAATAACGAAATCGAAAGTTTCACAAGGATAATAATTTATACCGCTACCACCCGCTTGATTTGACAAGGATATGGAATCACCAACTTTAGTGGTATAGTGATGAGAATATCCGCCTCCAAAACACAAGAAAACCACCGATAGTTAGCAAAAACGAAAATTTGTGGCATCAGACTGATGCAGCCGCCGGCTGGGATGATCCGGCCGCCGGCTGGAGCTCCTCAGTCAGCTCCGGATTTTCGTAAATTTTGCGTTTTTAAGCGTTTTCAAGAGTATTTTTGTTAGATTTCGACATGCAGCTTAAAAACCCTTAATAACATCCATAGATTTCTTCAAATAACATCTTTTAATATCAAGATCTAATGGAAAAGTTTATAAAACTCATGTTTTTATATAAATCACTATAGAAACTTTAATAAAAACCTTTGTTTGATCTTTGATGATACATGCATGTATAAAAATGATAAAATGCAAATAAAAACAGTGGGTAAAAGTTATTATACCGCAAGAAAAGAGTGTGTGATGATCTAGCTTGATCTTGATGGAGATTTTGATGGAGAACTCAAGAAACAACCCGGAAGAATCACCACTTCTTGCTCCCTTTGATGAACTAATCGATTATTGTGATGTTTATGGTGTTTATTTGAGTGTTCTTGGCTGGGATTTACAGCCACAAAAGGAAGAAATGGAGAGAGTTTGAGAGTAACACACTTTGTGTGTGTGTTTGTTTGTAAGAAATGAAAGAGAATGGAAAAGAAATGAATAAAACACCTTGGGACAGCAACTCCTGGTAGAAAAAGGGGTCCAATCGAGTTTAGACACTTGTGCCAATCGATTTTCATGCAAAAATGAGTCACTAACACCTTACCAGACACATCCATCCGCCGGCTGAAGCCCTGCCAGTTGCTGGCTGGTCGGCTGGTTCGGCAGACTTCCCGTTTTCGCTGCGAAGGCGTTTTCGATCGTTACGAGTTACCGTTTGATTTCAAATGAACTTAGGCAAGTCCATTATAAGTATTATTGGTATTTTGATTCATTAAATGATAAATTTTAAGTTTTGGATTCGAGAAACGCACGATTTCGGTAAAAGATAAACAAGAGCAAAAGTGCGATATCTCGAGTATAAAGAATGCGCTAACCGAAAAATTTGGCATAAACCTTCTAACTTATAATTATGAGGATACTAACTAATTGGCACTTAGATAAATTAATATTATTACATCTCAGGGGACGAATCAGCAAATACAGAAACCCGATACTCAATAACAGTAATTCGTGAGCAAAACAAAGCGAAATACAAGGGTCGAAATCAATTGCGAATAAAACATAAATAATAACGGTAACATAAGTACTTCAAATTGACGGGACGTCACTGCCTCCCCCAGTTAAAAGAATTTCGTCCTCGAAATATTCACTTAGCGTCGCCGCTAGAAAAGAGATGGGGATATTTCCGCTGCACGTAAATTCAGCTCCAATCTTAGAGTTCCATTGGACCTTCACAATAGGGATTCTACTCCACCGCAGGCGCTTAACCTTTCGGTCAACGATTTCTACCGGCTCCTCTATCACATGAAGCGACTCGTCTAAGCGTAGTTTCTCTAAAGGGACAATCAACGACTCGTCAGCAAGGCACTTCTTGAGATGCGCTACGTGAAATATGTCGTGCACACCGCACAACTCAGGTGGCAACTCAAGACGGTATGCCACTGGGCCAACACAAGACCAAGCTCTAAAAGGACCTGTAAACGTGGACTTAACTTGTTGCGCTTCTCGAAACAAAACACATCCTTCCACGGAGAAACTTTTAATAACACCACGTTGTCGACCTGAATTCCAAAGGTTTACGAAGCAAATCCGCGTAATTCTCCTCACGATCCCTTGCGGCTAACAAACGATCCTCAATTCTAAAGATCTTATCGGTAGTCTCTTGGATCAACTCGGGACCTCTAAACTGGCTATAATCCATCCTAGCCTATCAAGGTGGAGACCTACCCTTATGACAGTAAATAATCCCCAAACGGCGCGCAATAAATGCTGGAGCGGTAACTATCATTGTATGAAAACTCGACCAAAGATAGATGTCGATCCCGACTCCTACCAAAGTCTGAAGCACCTGCGCGCCTCGATCAGAAATGAAAGTGTCACACCCCGCTTATAGCGGAAACACGGAATGTTACAGTTATAATATCAAAGTCAAGATTACAACAATATAACCGATAAACAAAACATTGAATCAAATAGATCATGCCAAATGTTACGATATACATAATAAGTCAAGGGCGGTAAGACGCCAAATACAAATACAACTTCAAAAGAAAACAACAACTGGATCGTCATGGAAATTACATAAACAAGATAAATTCAAATTCCACAAAAAGCAAGCGATCCAAAAACAACTATGGCATGATCAACGAAAATCCTCAATTTCCTGCAAAGCGTTAAAACGACATCAACAACATGTTGGTGAATTATTCGCAATTTATAAGTAAAAGTTGACCCATCGACAAGTTTCGATAAATTTCAAAATCATATTTCAAATCATAACATAGTCATCATATTGTATCTTGTTTTCAACCCTAGTGAGGATACCATGCTTAGATTAGTCATACACCTCGATCCTTACCACACAATAAAGTCCCCTCTTCTAAGGTGAGTCAATCCAAAGGTAATCGAATAATATACCGGTCATAACATCCACCCATAGGAGCATCCTACCGAGCGATGAGGGTTAGGTATAATAACCCATATAGCTATAAATATGAAACCGTTGGGCATAAAGCTTAACGAGTGTATTAGGGGTGCCACCAAGGCAATAAAGACTCCTAATCTAGAGCAGACCTATTCAACTAGGTAAACAAGATAATCAACAAAGTCCCGCATACAAGCAGACAATTTTATAAAATACGCTTTACAGCCCAAAAATATTTAAGACAAGGGCTACGAATAACTCACTGATAAAGCTTCAGCAAACAAATATCGGGTACACCAAACACAGAGCTACAACTCCACCGCCTAAGTGCCTTAAACAATAAACAACACAGTCTCAGTATCTTTATAAGTCTAGGTCCGGTTTAGCCTTGTCGGTTAAGATTTAAATTAATATAATTATTCCCACGATTAAAAGTCGAATAAAGGTGACGGATTAAGAAGACGATGTTCCGCGCCAGAAAAGGGCCGATCGGCAAGATATCGATCTTTCACGTCAACAGCGACCATTGGAAACGAATGATAACTCCGAGTCGAAAGAATGTTAATACAAATGTTCATTATGTTGACCAAGATTAAAGATGTTGACTTATAAAAGTCAAAGGTCAATTATGTTGACTTATAAAAGTCAAAGGTCAATTATGTTGACTTATTAAGGTCAAAATCAAATTAAAAGTCCAATTGACACTTAGAATAATTTGAAGTCTTTTTATACTAAAATGTTTTGAGTCAAGTGTCTTTCAAAACCATTTTATAAAATTTGCCGCAAAACATAATTTGATGACTTAAAACGATGATTAAATTGAGACGAAGTTTAAAGTATCGCAAAGAGGTTTAATATGTTCGTTTTAAGTAATATTATGACATTTGTGATTGCGTTGGTGTCTTTGAGTCCAAAGACAATGTTATTGTAAAATATGTTACTTTTGTACACCATTTATTTATATAGGTGTTTTATGTTGTAAAAGTCGTGAGATGAAATTCCGGCAGCGCTTCCGCGTCATAAAATGTTGGTCCAAATTTTCAAACACTTTCCCGCTTAACAACAATTTCATTTTAACTCATTATTCATAATACATAACACATTAATAAGTTTAATACAATACTTTGTTAAATTATATTTTAACATTTTGTCCAACTTCAGTCCAATACGATCAAATACACGAGTGTTGGTCTAATAATTTATCCTAACCGTTTTCAAGGCTAAAAACCGAATTAACGAATATAACGAAATCACAAGATTTACAAGAGTAACAAATTATACCGCTCACTCCGCTTGATTTGACAAGAATCTGGAATCAACGACTTCAGTGGTGTAGTGGTGAGAATACCCGCCTCCAAAACACAAGACAACCACCGAAAATTAGCAAAACGAAAGATTTGAGCGGACAGACTGATCCAGCCGCCGGCTGAGACAATCCAGCCGCCGGCTGAGAAAATCCAGCCGCCGGCTGAGATAATCCAGCCGTCGGCTGGAGGCTGACAGACAGCTCCAGATTTTTGTTATTTTATCGTTTTTAAGCGTTTTCATGTATATTTTCAGTAGATCTCGACATGCAACTTAAAAATCTTTAATAACATCCATAGATTTCTTTGAATAACAACTTTTTATATCAAGATTTTTGTAAAAAGTTTATAAAACTTATGTTCTTATATAAACCACCATAAAACTTTTATAAAAACTTTTCTTTGATCATAGATGAAACATGCAAGTATAGAATGAAATAAAATCAGTGAAAGAAAGTTATTATACCCCAAGAAAAATGATAAGATGATGATCTAGCTTGATTGATGATGGTTTTGATGAAGTTTTAGACCGAAAATGATGAAGAACTTCAAGAAATAACCCGGATAATCACCACTCCATGCTCCCTTTGATGAACGTACTTGATTTATGTGATGTTTATGATGTTTTTATGGTGAAAGTTTGCTGGAAAATCACAGCCACAATGGGGGAAATGAAGAAAAGGGTAGAGAGTTTTGAGAGAATCTCAAAGTGTGTGTGTGTTTTTTTTTTTTAGAAAATGAAAGAAAAATGATAAACAAGATTGATATTATCACTTGTGCAGTGTTTCTGGCAGTATGGGGGTCGAATGGGACTTAGCCACGTGTCCCGAATCAAATTACATGCAAAAATGAGTCACCAAGGCCTGTCCAGACCATTCCAGCCGTCGGCTGGCTGGATTCAGCCGCCGGCTGAATCCCTGCCAGCTGCTGGCTGGTCGGTTGGCTCTGCAGACTTGTTTTTGACCGTTTGGGAGTTTCGTTCATCGAAAACTCCCGATTCTTTTTGCGTTGAACTTAGAATTGTTCATACTTTGATTTAATTTACATTAGGTTCATTTAATATTTTATTTTCACTTTCGATTTCAAGATTCGCACGATTTCGGTAAGGAGTAAAAGTGCGATAACTCGCGGATAAAGAATACGATAACCGACAAATTTGGCATAAACCTTCTAACTTATATTTATGAGAATACTAACTAATTGGCACTTAGATAAAATAATATTATTACGTCTCGAGGGACAAATCAGAAAATACGAAAACCCGATACTCAATAACAGTAAATCGTGAGCAAAACAAAGCGTAACACAAGGGTCGAAATCAATTGCGAATAAAATATAAATAATGACGGTAACTCAAGTACCTCAAATAGACGGGACGTCACAGCCTCCCCCAGTTAAAAGAATTTCGTCCTCGAAATTACTATTGAGCATCGCTAGAAGAAAATAGATGGGGAAATTTCCGCTGCATTTCATCCTCCCGTTCCCATGTAAACTCAGCTCCAAACTTAGAGTTCCATCGGACCTTAACTATAGGAATCCGACTCCGCCGCAAACGCTTGACCTCACGGTCAACGATTTCTACCGGCTCCTCTATTACGTGAAGCGAATCATCCAAACTTAGTTTCTCCATGGGCACAATTAACGACTCGTCAGCAAGACACTTCTTGAGATGCGATACATGAAATACGTTGTGCACACCGCTCAACTCAGGTGGCAACTCAAGACGGTAAGCCACTGGTCCCACACGAGACAAAATCTTAAACGGACCCGTAAAACGTGGACTTAACTTGCTGCGCTTCAACAATACCATATCGCCGACCTGGAATTCCAAAGGCTTACGACGTAAATCCGCGTACTTCTTTTGGCGATCTCTCGCGGCTACAAGGCGATCCTTGATCCTAAAGATCTTATCAGTCGTCTCCTGGATCAACTCGGGACCCGTAATCTGGCTATCACCAATCTCAGCCCAACAGAGTGGAGACCTACACTTACGACCGTAAAGAGCTTCGAAGGGCGCGCAATTAATACTGGAGTGGTAACTATTGTTGTACGAAAACTCGACCAACGGTAAATGTCTATCCCAACTCCCGCCAAAATCTAAAACACACGCGCGTAGCATATCTTCTAGCGTCTGAATCGTGCGCTCACTCTGTCCATCGGTCTGAGGGTGATAAGCCGTACTCATATCCAATCTCGTGCCTAAAGCTCGCTGAAGCGTCTGCCAGAATCTCGAAGTAAAACGCGCGTCGCGATCCGAAATAACCGATACAGGAATTCCATGCCTGGCCACGATCTCATCAATATATATCCTAGACAACTTCTCTATTCGGTAATCTTCTCGAATAGGCAGAGAATGCGCTGACTTAGTCAGTCGATCAACAATGACCCAAATAGTATCATAACCTCCTGAAGATCTAGGAAGCTTCGTAACAAAATCCATCGTAATATTTTCCCACTTCCACTGCGGGATTTCCGGCTGCTGAAGAAGGCCAGAAGGCTTCTGATTCTGAGCCTTAACTTTAGAACATGTCAAACACTTGCTTACATACTCGGCAATCGCCCTCTTCATGCCAGGCCACCAGTAAAAATCCTTCAAGTCGTGGTACATCTTATCCGCTCCGGGGTGAACGGAGTAATTCGACTTGTGACCTTCGTCCAAAATTAATTGCCTAAGACCGACGGGAACCCAAATACGATCCAAGAAATACAATACCTCGTCGTCTTCCGGCTCCAACTGACGTGCCAAACCAAATAATCCTTCATCCTTCAGACGATCCTCGCTGAGAGCCTCCTGCTGAGCCTGAATAATACGAGACTTCAAACTCGACTGAATAGAAACCATCATAGCTCGAACTCTCACCGGCTTAACCGATTCCTTGCGACTTAACGCATCGGCTACTACATTAGCTTTTCCCGGATGATAACGAATTTCGCAATCATAGTCGTTAAGCAATTCCACCCATCGGCGTTGCCTCATATTCAGCATCTTTTGATCAAAGATGTGCTGTAACGACTTATGATCGGTAAACACAGTACACTTAGTAACGTACAGGTAATGGCGCCAAATCTTTAAAGCAAAAACCACTGCGCCTAACTCCAAATCATGGGTCGTGTAGTTCTTCTCATGAATCTTTAACTGACGAGAGGCATAGGCAATGACCTTTCCATTCTGCATCAGTACGCACCCGAGTCCTTTATGCGAAGCATCACAATATACAACAAAATTTTCGGTACCCAAGCGTGAAAACGCGAAGTGTACCCCTGAATGTCTGACCCAACCATGGTCAAGTTCCACAATTCGTCCTCTAACTTCTGAATCTCAGACTCAGGAACATACTCAATAATCATCAATTCCTTCAATTGCTCCCAAGTCATCGTCTTAATCTCCGCTAGGCCTCGCACATTCACGACCGAGTTCCACCATGTCAGAGCCGTTCCTTGGAAAACAAATGTAGCAAATCGGACTCTATCTTTGTCCGCACAATCGATAGCATCAAAAATAGATTCTAGCTTCTCCATCCACTGAAGCGTGCCAGTCGCTCCCTCATTGCCGCGGTACTCCGGGGCCTTGCAGCTCATAAAGGTCTTCATCGTGCATTCAACGCGCCGAGCTGAGCCCTCGGCTCCACCAGAAACTGTCTTGGGTCCACCAGACCCAGTTACAACAACGTCATCACCCTCAACAACCGGCTCAGGGCCCTCATTATTAACCACCGGCTCGGGATTTCCAGAGCCCGAACCACCACCAGTTCCTTGGGCTGTGCCCTCCCTCGGTTGAGCTACAAGCTCGGGCATCATCGCCGCTAACTGCTGAGCAATCATCTGAGCCATGTCAGGATTCGCATTGTTCTGCACATTGTTCCTTCTCGCATTAGACGTATTAGCACTCGCATTCGGATTCGAGGTATTCGCTCTCGCGTTCGCAGTAGCACGTCGCGCGGAACTTCGTGTCGCAACTCTCCTCTTAGGCGCCATCGTCCTAAAATAAGAAGGAAAGAAATTCGATCAGCAAATGTGTGCAAAAACAAGGCCAAACGCCACAAAATCAACGCGAAATAAACACGTATGAAAAATAGTGCACACATTGCAATCAGAGAAAATCGATTCAAAAGCCTGGTCATAGTCCAAGTGATTTACTCAGTTAAAATCACTCGGTTCGCTATAACCTTTGGCTCTGATACCAACTTCTGTCACACCCCGCTTATAGCGGAAACACGGAATGTTACAGTTATAATATCAAAGTCAAGATTACAACAATATAACCGATAAACAAAACATTGAATCAAATAGATCATGCCAAATGTTACGAAATACATAATAAGTCAAGGGCGGTAAGACGCCAAATACAAATACAACTTCAAAAGAAAACAACAACCGGATCGTCATGGAAATTACATAAACAAGATAAATTCAAATTCCACAAAAAGCAAGCGATCCAAAAACAACTATGGCATGATCAACGGAAATCCTCAATTTCCTGCAAAGTGTTAAAACGACATCAACAACATGTTGGTGAATTATTCGCAATTTATAAGTAAAAGTTGACCCATCGACAAGTTTCGATAAATTTCAAAATCATATTTCAAATCATAACATAGTCATCATATTGTATCTTGTTTTCGACCCTAGTGAGGATACCATGCTTAGATTAGTCATACACCTCGATCCTTACCACACAATAAAGTCCCCTCTTCTAAGGTGAGTCAATCCAAAGGTAATCGAATAATATACCGGTCATAACATCCACCCATAGAAGCATCCTACCGAGCGATGAGGGTTAGGTATAATAACCCATATAGCTATAAATATGAAACCGTTGGGCATAAAGCTTAACGAGTGTATTAGGGGTGCCACCAAGGCAATAAAGACTCTTAATCTAGAGCAGACCTATTCAACTAGGTAAACAAGATAATCAACAAAGTCCCGCATACAAGCAGACAATTTTATAAAATACGCTTTACAGCCCAAAAATATTTAAGACAAGGGCTACGAATAACTCACTGATAAAGCTTCAGCAAACAAATATTGGGTACACCAAACACAGAGCTACAACTCCACCGCCTAAGTGCCTTAAACAATAAACAACACAGTCTCAGTATCTCTATAAGTCCAGGTCCGGTTTAGCCTTGTCGGTTAAGATTTAAATTAACATAATTATTCCCACGATTAAAAGTCGAATAAAGGTGACGGATTAAGAAGACGATGTTCCGCGCAAGAAAAGGGCCGATCGGCAAGATATCGATCTTTCACGTCAACAGCGACCATTGGAAACGAATGATAACTCCGAGTCGAAAGAATGTTAATACAAATGTTCATTATGTTGACCAAGATTAAAGATGTTGACTTATAAAAGTCAAAGGTCAATTATGTTGACTTATAAAAGTCAAAGGTCAATTATGTTGACTTATTAAGGTCAAAATCAAATTAAAAGTCCAATTGACACTTAGAATAATTTGAAGTCTTTTTATACTAAAATGTTTTGAGTAAAGTGTCTTTCAAAACCATTTTATAAAATTTGCCGCAAAACATAATTTGATGACTTAAAACGATGATTAAATTGAGACGAAGTTTAAAGTATCGCAAAGAGGTTTAATATGTTCGTTTTAAGTAATATTATGACATTTGTGATTGCGTTGGTGTCTTTGAGTCCAAAGACAATGTTATTGTAAAATATGTTACTGTTGTACACCATTTATTTATATAAGTGTTTTATGTTGTAAAAGTCGTGAGATGAAATTCCGGCAGCGCTTCCGCGTCATAAAATATTGGTCCAAATTTTCAAACACTTTCCCTCTTAACAACAATTTCATTTTAACTCATTATTCATAATACATAACACATTAATAAGTTTAATACAATACTTTGTTAAATTATATTTTAACATTTTGTCCAACTTCAGTCCAATACGATCAAATACACGAGTGTTGGTCTAATAATTTATCCTAACCGTTTTCAAGGCTAAAAACCGAATTAACGAATATAACGAAATCACAAGATTTACAAGAGTAACAAATTATACCGCTCACTCCGCTTGATTTGACAAGAATCTGGAATCAACGACTTCAGTGGTGTAGTGGTGAGAATACCCGCCTCCAAAACACAAGACAACCACCGAAAATTAGCAAAACGAAAGATTTGAGCGGACAGACTGATCCAGCCGCCGGCTGAGACAATCCAGCCGCCGGCTGAGAAAATCCAGCCGCCGGCTGAGATAATCCAGCCGTCGGCTGGAGGCTGACAGACAGCTCCAGATTTTTGTTATTTTATCGTTTTTAAGCGTTTTCATGTATATTTTCAGTAGATCTCGACATGCAACTTAAAAATCTTTAATAACATCCATAGATTTCTTTGAATAACAACTTTTTATATCAAGATTTTTGTAAAAAGTTTATAAAACTTATGTTCTTATATAAACCACCATAAAACTTTTATAAAAACTTTTCTTTGATCATAGATGAAACATGCAAGTATAGAATGAAATAAAATCAGTGAAAGAAAGTTATCATACCCCAAGAAAAATGATAAGATGATGATCTAGCTTGATTGATGATGGTTTTGATGAAGTTTTAGACCCGAAAATGATGAAGAACTTCAAGAAATAACCCGGATAATCACCACTCCATGCTCCCTTTGATGAACGTACTTGATTTATGTGATGTTTATGATGTTTTTATGGTGAAAGTTTGCTGGAAAATCACAGCCACAATGGGGGAAATGAAGAAAAGGGTAGAGAGTTTTGAGAGAATCTCAAAGTGTGTGTGTGTGTTTTTTTTTTTAGAAAATGAAAGAAAAATGATAAACAAGATTGATATTATCACTTGGGCAGTGTTTCTGGCAGTATGGGGGTCGAATGGGACTTAGCCACGTGTCCCGAATCAAATTACATGCAAAAATGAGTCACCAAGGCCTGTCCAGACCATTCCAGCAGTCGGCTGGCTGGATTCAGCCGCCGGCTGAATCCCTGCCAGCTGCTGGCTGGTCGGTTGGCTCTGCAGACTTGTTTTTGACCGTTTGGGAGTTTCGTTCATCGAAAACTCCCGATTCTTTTTGCGTTGAACTTAGAATTGTTCATACTTTGATTTAATTTACATTAGGTTCATTTAATATTTTATTTTCACTTTCGATTTCAAGATTCGCACGATTTCGGTAAGGAGTAAAAGTGCGATAACTCGCGGATAAAGAATACGATAACCGACAAATTTGGCATAAACCTTCTAACTTATATTTATGAGAATACTAACTAATTGGCACTTAGATAAAATAATATTATTACGTCTCGAGGGACAAATCAGAAAATACGAAAACCCGATACTCAATAACAGTAAATCGTGAGCAAAACAAAGCGTAACACAAGGGTCGAAATCAATTGCGAATAAAATATAAATAATGACGGAAACTCAAGTACCTCAAATAGACGGGACGTCACAGAAAGCTACTGGAATACCATGACTGGCCAAAATCTCGATGATGTACAACCTAGAAAATTTTTCTACTCGGTAATTCTCACGAGTAAGAAGAAAAATGTGCTGACTTATTCAGCCGATCCATGATAACCCGAATGATACTACCCTCGGTGAGAGCCTCTTGTTAAGCATGAATGATACGAGCCTTCAAGCTCGACTGAATCGAAATCATAATGGGGCGTACTCTCACCGGCTTAATCGACTCCTGGCGACTTAACGCATCGGCTACTACATTCGCCTTACCCTGATGGTAGCGAATCTCTCAATCATAGTCGTTATGCGACTCAACCTTTCCGAGTCTCCTTCTACTCAACATCTTTCTTTTTTACGTAATGCACCGTTTCGCCTCAAGGAGAGAAACTCGTTCTAACGACGCCTTTGTCCACAACTTCCTGAATCTGCTTTGTTAGTTCTAACATCTCTGAAGGTGCTAACCGATAAGGAGCCTTCGCCACTGGCGCTGCTCTCGGAACTAAGTAAAGTCTGAAACATCCACCTCTCCACTAGGGGGTATTCCATGTATGTTCTCTGGGAACACATCGGGAATGTCACAAGCCACGGGCTTCTCTGCAGAGTCTTTCTTCACTAGACGTGCGAGAATTAATGAACAATCCCGTTTGATGTACTCCCGAACTTTCAAACATGAGACGATCTTAAGGAACTTCCACGCCTTATCCCCTTGATCTAACAACAGTTCTTCCCGCTATACGGTATGCGGGTAATCTTCACGAAGCATATAACCTCTGCACGGTGTGTCGACAACCCATCCATGCCGGTAATAACGTCGAAGCTACTTCAAGTGTTCGGGGTCAAGTCGATAAGAAAAAGAATGGTCATCGGAACTAACGCAATAGGTAGAAAGTACTTCGGTGGCAGGCAAAACTCACCAACGGCTAACTCTATTTCGAAGGAAGACGCTAAGGTATAGACGTACAAGGAATCATAGTCCTAAACGCATCAAATATGAAAATCTCCGAATGAAGGACTAAAACTGGGAATCAGTAGAATTGAAAATTATCGACTCAAAAATAAACTGTTAACAATAGCAATTACGTTCCGTTCTTGCATAATTTATTCCCAACTAGGCGTAGTTGGCCAAATTACGCGTAGTTCAAAGTGAACCATGCTATTGCGGAATTAATTCACTATAGTTTAAAAGTTCGCAAAATATAATAGAGTCTAGATTGTAGTTTGGTATTGTACCAATGATTACTAAATCGAAGCGAAGTGACGGATTAAAATCTGGAGTCGAATCTCTCGGAATCCCTCTCGTAGAACAACCGCGACTCGTCGACTTCTTTGCAGATAGGAGCTTCCTTCGGTTCCAATGCAGAAGGGGCGTAAAAAGGAAATGAAATACAAGGAAGTGAATAGAGAAGTGTGCAACCCGACGATAATAAGACTAAGCATCAAATATCAAATATGACAAATGCAGGTTGAACTTAGATAAGAAAAGTACTCGTACCAGCTAAAGCTAACTTGGGACACTTGTCCCTATGATGCTTGGGAGATCCACACTCATAACAATTTCCCTTCGGGATCTTACAAACCCTCTCGGTATGCCCTAGTTTCTTACACCGTCCGCACACCCAACATTTTATCTCCTTGGCGTGGGGGTTACCACACCGATCACACTTCGGGTAATTACTCTGGGTACCAATCACAAATACTTTGGCTCGAGGACCCAAATCTAACGAAGTACCGACACCCGCTGCCACCAGCTCGGGACACTTATTCTTAAGATACTCGGCAGAACCACACTCGAAACATCTTCCTCTCATGGACTCACAAAACTGATCTGTGTGCCCTAGCTTCTTAGATTTTCCGCATTCCCAACAAGCTATCTCCCTGACGTGGTGATTTCCACATCGATCACACTTTGGAGGCCTACCCTGGGCGTTCGGAGCCGCCGCTGCATATACTTGCACAACCTGAGGAGCGTCCTGCATCCTTGCTCTCTTCGGCGAGTCCCCATAGCGGTCTCCACCACCCCGTTTCCCTCCAGAGTTTTGCTTAACAATCACCGGGGCTAGCTAGCCATCTCGGACCGCGTTATGGGTTAACGTGGTCACCATCTCCACAACACTCTGGAATGTGCCCGGGTTGGAGGAAACAACACCGCCAATCACACCAACCTCGGGTCCACCAGACCCAGTAACCGTACCATCAGGACCATCGTGGCCCGTTACTCCACCAACATCATGCGACATGTAATCTCTAATATGAGCGAATATAGTAGGTTTCATGGCTTCCAACTGCTCGGCAATGAGCTGATTGAAATCGGTCGTCATATTCGTTTCCTCATCACTGACTTCCACACTTGGAGTCGCCTTACAAGCTCCCACGCTCGGTTAACCATGTCTCGCTGACCATCTCGTCGTTGTCATCTTCGGGGGCATCGTTCTAAAAGAGACGGAAGAAAATAAAACTCGATCAGCAAATGTGTGAAACAAAAAAACAAGGCCAAACGCCAAAATACCAACGCGGAAATAAACACGTATGAAAAATAGCACACACATTGCAATCAGAGAAAAAAAATCGATTAAAAAGCCTATGGTCATAGTCCAAGTGATTTACTCAGTTTAAATCACCCGGGTCGCTATAACCTTTGGCTCTGATACCAACTTCTGTCACACTCCGCTAATAGCGGAAACACGAGGCGTTCCAGTTATAATATCAAGAGTCAAGATTACAACAACATAACCGATAAACAAAACATCAAATAATATAGATCATGCTAAATGTTACAAAATACATAAATAAGTCGAGGGCGGTAAGACGCCAAGTACCAATACAACTTCAAAAGAAATCAGCAAACGGATCGTCAAGGAAATTACGATAACATTACAAATTCAAATTTCAAAAAAAAGCAAGCGATCTGAAAACAACTATGGCATGATCAACTGATTAAAATCTGGAGTCGAATCATAGTCCTAAACGCATCAAATATGAAAATCTCCGAATGAAGGACTAAAACTGGGAATCAGTAGAATTGAAAATTATCGACTCAAAAATAAACTGTTAACAATAGCAATTACGTTCCGTTCTTGCATAATTTATTCCGAACTAGGCGTAGTTGGCCAAATTACGCGTAGTTCAAAGTGAACCATGCTATCGCGGAATTAATTCACTATAGTTTAAAAGTTCGCAAAATATGATAGAGTCTAGATTGTAGTTTGGTATTGTACCAATGATTACTAAATCGAAGCGAAGTGACGGATTAAAATCTGTAGTCGAATCTCTCGGAATCCCTCTCGTAGAACAACCGCGACTCGTCGACTTCTTTGCAGATAGGAGCTTCCTTCGGTTCCAATGCAGAAGGGGCGTAAAAAGAAAATGAAATACAAGGAAGTGAATAGAGAAGTGTGCAACCCGACGATAATAAGACTAAGCATCAAATATCAAATATGACAAATGCAGGTTGAACTTAGATAAGAAAAGTACTCGTACCAGCTAAAGCTAACTTGGGACACTTGTCCCTATGATGCTTGGGAGATCCACACTCATAACAATTTCCCTTCGGGATCTTACAAACCCTCTCGGTATGCCCTAGTTTCTTACACCGTCCGCACACCCAACATTTTATCTCCTTGGCGTGGGGGTTACCACACCGATCACACTTCGGGTAATTACTCTGGGTACCAATCACAAATACTTTAGCTCGAGGACCCAAATCTAACGAAGTACCGACACCCGCTGCCACCAGCTCGGGACACTTATTCTTAAGATACTCGGCAGAACCACACTCGAAACATCTTCCTCTCATGGACTCACAAAACTGATCTGTGTGCCCTAGCTTCTTAGATTTTCCGCATTCCCAACAAGCTATCTCCCTGACGTGGTGATTTCCACATCGATCACACTTTGGAGGCCTACCCTGGGCGTTCGGAGCCGCCGCTGCATATACTTGCACAACCTGAGGAGCGTCCTGCATCCTTGCTCTCTTCGGCGAGTCCCCATAGCGGTCTCCACCACCCCGTTTCCCTCCAGAGTTTTGCTTAACAATCACCGGGGCTAGCTAGCCATCTCGGACCGCGTTATGGGTTAACGTGGTCACCATCTCCACAACACTCTGGAATGTGCCCGGGTTGGAGGAAACAACACCGCCAATCACACCAACCTCGGGTCCACCAGACCCAGTAACCGTACCATCAGGACCATCGTGGCCCGTTACTCCACCAACATCATGCGACATGTAATCTCTAATATGAGCGAATATAGTAGGTTTCATGGCTTCCAACTGCTCGGCAATGAGCTGATTGAAATCGGTCGTCATATTCGTTTCCTCATCACTGACTTCCACACTTGGAGTCGCCTTACAAGCTCCCACGCTCGGTTAACCATGTCTCGCTGACCATCTCGTCGTTGTCATCTTCGGGGGCATCGTTCTAAAAGAGACGGAAGAAAATAAAACTCGATCAGCAAATGTGTGAAACAAAAAAACAAGGCCAAACGCCAAAATACCAACGTGGAAATAAACACGTATGAAAAATAGCACACACATTGCAATCAGAGAAAAAAAATCGATTAAAAAGCCTATGGTCATAGTCCAAGTGATTTACTCAGTTTAAATCACCCGGGTCGCTATAACCTTTGGCTCTGATACCAACTTCTGTCACACTCCGCTAATAGCGGAAACACGAGGCGTTCCAGTTATAATATCAAGAGTCAAGATTACAACAACATAACCGATAAACAAAACATCAAATAATATAGATCATGCTAAATGTTACAAAATACATAAATAAGTCGAGGGCGGTAAGACGCCAAGTACCAATACAACTTCAAAAGAAATCAGCAAACGGATCGTCAAGGAAATTACGATAACATTACAAATTCAAATTTCAAAAAAAAGCAAGCGATCTGAAAACAACTATGGCATGATCAACGGAAATCCTCAATTTCCTGCAAAGCGTTAAAACGACATCAACAACATGTTGGTGAATTATTCGCAATTTATAAGTAAAAGTTGACCCAACGACAAGTTTCAATAAATATCATAATTTTCAAATATCACATCATTTCAAACCATATCTTGTTTTTCAACCCTAGTGTGGATACCATGCTTAGATTAGTTATACATCGAACCTTACCAGTCCTGAAGACCCACAACCTAAGGCAGTGTCAACCAAAGGCAACCAATTAATGAAAAAGCGGCCATAACATCCACTCATAGAAACCTACCGAGAGATGAAGGTTAGGTAAAATAACCCATATAGCTATTTATATGTAACCGTTGGGCACAAAGCTTAACGAGTGTATAAGACACCCAATCTAAGGAAGACCTATTCAACTAGGTAAACAAGATAATCAGTAAAGTCCCGCATACAAGCAGACAATTTTTAAAACACGCTTTACAGCCCAAAATAGTAAAGACAAGGGCTACGAATAACTCACAATACAAGCTTCAGCAAATCTCGGGTAATACAATCCCGGGATTACAACCCCACCATCTAAGTGCCCTAAAATAGTAAATAACATATTCTCAGTATCTCTATAAATATAGTTCGGTTTAGCCTTGTCACTGAGGATTAAGTTGAATAAAATATTTCAAGGATAACTCAGTTTACTCAAGATGACGCATTTAAGATGACGATGTTCCGTGCCAAAAGGGGCCGACCGGAAAGGTATCGACATTTCACGTCATAACGACAATCCGAAAAGAATAACGTTCCGAGTCAAAACGACTACTAGGAATATTGATTGAAAGGAAACTTGTTTATAAGTTTATCGAGACCGACCAAGATCAATGGCAACGATGTTGACTTGGTCAAAGTCAAAGATGTTGTCTTCATAAAGTCAAATGCTAAGGAAGTTTGACTTACAAAAGTCAAATGTCAACGATGTTGACTTATTAAAAGTCAAAGTCAATTTAAAAGTCCAATTTGATACTTTGAATAATTTGAAGTCTTTTCTTACCAAAATATTTAGAGTAAAATGCCTTTCAAAACCATTTATAAAGTTTGCCGTAAAACATATTTCGATGAATTTAAAACGACGATCAAAATTTGTGGCGAGGTTTAATATATCGCAAAGAGGTTTAAAATTTTTTTCCATTTTAAGTAATATTATGGCATTTTTTATTGCGTTGGCGTTTTTGAGTTCAAAGACAATGTTATTCTATAATATGTTACTTTTGTATACAATTTATTTATATAAGTGTTTTAATGTCGTAAAAAGTCGTGAGATGAAATTTCGGCAGCGCTTCCGCGTCATAAAATATTCGTCAAAATTTCAATCACTTTCCCGCTTAACAACGGTTGCATCTTAAACCATTATTCATAATACATAATACCATAGTAACTTTAATACAATACTTTGGTTAACTTATATTGTAACGTCATTTGTCCAATCTCAGTCCAAACCGATAAAATACGACGAGTGTTGGTCTAATAATTAATCCTAACCGTTTTCATGGCTAAAACCGAATAACGAATATAACGAAATCGAAAGTTTCACAAGGATAATAATTTATACCGCTAACACCCGCTTGATTTGACAAGGATTTGGATTCAACAACTTCAGTGGTGTAGTGATGAGAATATCCGCCTCCAAAACACAAGACAACCACCGATAGTTAGCAAAAACGAAAATTTGTGGCATCAGACTGATCCAGCCGCCGGCTGGAGCTCCTCAGTCAGCTCCGGATTTTCGTAAATATTGCGTTTTTAAAATTTTTCAAAAGTATTTTTGGTAGATTTCGACATGCAGCTTAAAAACCCTTAATAACATCCATAGATTTCTTCAAATAACATCTTTTTATATCAAGATCTAATGTAAAAGTTTATAAAACTCATGTTTTTAGATAAATCACTATAGAAACTTTTATAAAAACCTTTGTTTTGTCACACCCCACCGTTGGCGGAAACGTGGAGTGCAACACGATTGGCGATCGTCACAACACATTGTATAGTTTAAGAGAATATCTTAATGAAATAAATATAATTTGATAAATACGTGTCATGACGTCGCACAATCATAAGCAAATACTTATGTCTTGTGGAGTCAATCCACAATAATAGTATCAATACTAACAATAATCCAAATGTAAAATCCCAAATTCGAGTAACAACCAAATGAAATAATCCAAACACAATCACAGGTTCAAAAGACAAAGAAAATAACAATTCGAAAATGCATAAGACAAGTCTTCTAAGTCCAAAGAAGTCTCTAGTCATACTATGCCCGCTCATTACCTGAAAACATAGCTTAAAATGTCAACATAAAGTTGAGTGAGTTCGTAAAGTTTATAAGAAAAGTGTAAGTAATTTCTTGTAACAAAATTTATAGTTTAAGAAAAACTGAAGTTAAACTGAAGTTAAGTAGAGAATACCATCTCCTTTGTCATACGAAATCTGTAACTTGAAAATGTCAAATATGTAATTCAAACGATAATATAAACGATTTTGATAAATGTTTTGGACAGTATGTGTAAACTAGTAACAAAGTAATCCACAACGATATTTGCAATTTAAACGTTTTTCACATGTGATATCTTTATTGAAATCAAAGCACTTTGCCAACTTTAGATGAAGTCAAATATGTTGCAAGGCTGAACACGTAATCAAAGCATATTGCCAACTTCACTAAAGTCAAATACGTTGCAAAGGCCGAAAAGATAATGTAATCCAACACACAATTGTTATAGCACGTAGAATACAACATACAAACATGTCCAATATAAAGCATACTTAAAAATATAATGTTTCTCGTAAAAGAAGCTATGTGTCCCCCCAAAAGTTGAAAACTTTTAAAAGTAGGGGTTACGAAAACTCACCTCAAGTCCTGTCCAAGCTAGTTAAGTAAAATTCACTTAAGCGTTCGGTCAGTTGAGCTTCCTAAACGAATGTTATGTTTAAACACGTTAGAATTGTTCTACAAATTTAATTTAGACATTTTACTGAGTTTTTAATATGTGTTGTTAATTTCATAAGTTTTCGACTCTCGATGATTTTTTTAAAAATCTTATAAAAACGGTTACATTGAAAACGCAAAGTTCTGGACAACTGTGACATATCAAAAATTTAAGGTCTAAATCCTTTGTATGAGTGAGATAAAAATAGTTTAAGCCGACACAACATTATAAGTTTTAGCAAACCAGATTTGACCAACATTTGTATATAACTGATTTGAATGACCAAATGATTGAATTAGGTAGTGAGCTTTATATATTCCGAAACTAGACTCAAAGTTCTACAACCTAGAGTTAAGATTCAAATAAAAACACTTTCGTATGATTAACATATGACCCGATGAAGTGTGGTGAAACTATTCAGAATTTTTCAGAAACGTTTATAACACGACTCGAAAAGACGTTTATAAATATCAAAAAATTATGTAAATTATCCAAAATGTCACACCCCGCATTAAATGGCGGAACCGGGGTGTACAGTGTATACGGTATCAGAGATTCAAAGGTTACACAAAACATAAATAAGCCATACATCGTCAACATAGATAAGGAGATTGAAAGAGAATACTTATTACAATCATCCGAATATATCAAAATACGGCTACAGAGTTTGGGATACTAAGGAATTAAATAAAACAAAACAAATTCCATGCAAAAGTCCCACGTAGCCAAGCAAGCATAGCATCAAAATAGGGTAACCTCAAATCCCTGAAAAGCGTTAAAATACGACGTCAACATAAAGTTGGTGAATTATTCGCAATAGTAAATGAAAACATATTAGTATAAGAGTTTTCAACAGGTTTTGACCCAAAAATGATAAGATCTGAAGATAAGTCATTTGAAAATGATGTTTCAAAGTATACGTGAAGTATACAAAACCTTTTGATAAAATACTCATACAAATACCATAAATACCATAATCATTTCATAAAAATACCATACTCAGTTCATAAAATAATACCATACTCAGTTCATAAAATAATACCATACTGGATAGAATAATAGCCTTCGGTAAATACGATACACCTGAACCTCAACAATACTGGCAACTAACCCCACCTAGTGCATTACGCTAGGTTGTCCTCGATAATAATAATCGGTCATAACATTGCTAACACGGACAGGGCGCATCCATCATCCATCGTGTTAACAATGAGGGCTTGTTAGGCCCATATAGCGCTATATATACGATCCGGCGGCTAAAAGCTAACAGGTGTGTATACGGGGCCTCGTTCTACCACAAAGGCGGAACGAGTTGGGTAATGCTAACCTAAAGGCATCCATATCCAAAATACATACCATAATACATACCATACCATATATATATATAACATAAAATACTTTTATACAACGCTAATCATGCCCAAAAAGTAAAAGCGGTAAAAAGGGCAGCGAAATAACTCACAGAATAGCAAAGCAATCCAAATCACGATATGTCGGGAAATACTATAATACCGTCAAGCTTCCACGTCTAAGTGCCCTAAACATCACGTAAATAAACATGTCTAAGTATCTCTAAGTCTAGTGGATTATGCCTTAATGATTAACGTTTTATACGGGTTTTGAAATGACCAATAGGAATATCGATATAACGGAATTACAAACGTTTCGGAAAGTCAACGAACTAGATACGTGATCCTCATACTTACGTGCACTACAAGTCACGTAAGTATCAAGTTACGTGTTATGCAAGGAGTTACGGGCTTAGTTACTTGACATACAAGCTAATACGTGATATACATACTACATACGTGATCTACAAGGAAGTTACGCGATCAAGCAAGACAATTACGTGAAAGACAAGGGTGTTACGTGAAACACAAGGCTTGTTACGTGTTCATGAAGCTTGTTACGTGCAAGGAACAAAGTTACGGGTCTATTACGTGATAAACAACACTTACGTGATCATCAAGGCACAATTACGTGACATAGGGGTCACGTAATTGATGAGTTACGTGATTTAGGGGCTGTTACGTGCATAAGGAACTAATTACGTGAGCAAGTGTTAAAGACCATAACAATTACGTGAATAGCATGAGTGTTACGTGATCTAGACAACATTTACGTGACTTAAGTGTCACGTAATTCATAATTACGTGTGTAACAGTCAAGTTACGTGAGGGAGGTGCATAGTTACGTGAATGGGGAGAGTTACTTGATCAGTTACGTGCACGTAACCACAGTTACGTGACGTAACTGGGTTTTTACGAAAAATAGCATTCGGGATTCGATTTCTGAGTGTGTTAGGCATCTAAATGATCCCATATTGGAACCCTATGTCCAGAATATGATTAGGAACAATAATCTTAAATAAAATTCGAGTTTTGACGGTGAAAAGTGGTAGTTTCGGGTTTGAATCAAAATAACAAAGTTTAAAACTAAATCCGAGAAATACTTACCCGATCGTAATGAAATTCGGAGGATAGATAGAGATGATGATGGTGAACAATAATCTGGTCTCGGATTTGGATTTCAACGGTCGGATTGCCGGAAAATTTAGAGAGAAGGAGGAGGGTTTATGTGTGTGTGTTGTGTGTGTTTTTAGAGAGAGAGAGTGGGTAGGTGAAATGGTAGAAAATGACAAAAAATCAGATATCTAATAAGACAAATGAGTTGGTGAGATACTTTTAGGACTAAAATTGTAATGGACATTCCCATAGGACTAGTTTCGTAATAAAATTTCTGAAGGGACTAAAAATGAAATACTTTTTAAACGTTAATCTTAATCGTATAATTAAGGCATAATTCCCCTAAACTTATCATAAGAGCATACTAGACTTATACTAAAGGCACTTAAGACTATACGTTCCCGACATAAAGATTCGAATCACATAACATACAAATACGATACTTAATAAATACGAGAAATACGAATACAATACTCATAAAATACGAATACGATAAAACACAAAAAGGAATACAATAGGGTCAAAACATAAATATAAATAAATAAAACGGATACGGGTCGATAGAAATATACCTAGAAATTCGCGAATGTCACAGTCTCCCCAAGTAAAAAGAAATTTCGTCCTCGAAATTATCACTTGGTACTACTTCCGGGGGAAAGGTGAGGATACTTCCGCAGAATTTCATCTTCGCGTTCCCACGTGAACTCAGCTCCAAAACGGGAATTCCTGCGAACCTTGACAATCGGGATCTTACTTCGTCGTAGACGCTTAACATCACTAGCAACGATCTCGATTGGTTCCTCAACGAAATGAAGCTTATCATCAATTTGGAGTTTCTCAAGTGGAACTAATAACGTCTCGTCAGCCAAGCATTTCTTCAACTGAGATACATGAAATACATTATGTACGCTGCTCAGTTCTGCCGGCAAATCTAGTCGATACGCAGCTGGGCCGACGCGGGCTAAGATCTTGAACGGACCCGTGTATCTCGGACTCAGCTTGCTGCGCTTCACGAATCGGACAACCCCTTTCCATGGAGATACTTTCAATAATACCATATCTCCAACACTGAACTCAAGAGGCTTCCTGCGCTTATCAGCATACTTCTTCTGTCGATCTCTGGCAGTAATCAATCGTTCCTTGATCTTGAAGATCTTGTCAGTGGTCTCTTGTATAATCTCCGGACCAGAAATCTGACTATCTCCAACTTCTGCCCAACATACAGGCGATCGACACTTGCGGCCATACAAAGCTTCAAAAGGTGAACACTTGATACTCGTGTGATAGCTGTTGTTGTACGAGAACTCAATCAACGGCAAATGAACATCCCAACTACCACCAAAATCAATAGCGCAAGCTCGTAGCATATCTTCCAAAGTCTGAATAGTTCTCTCACTCTGACCATCGGTCTGAGGATGATAGGCGGTACTCATATCTAATCTCGTACCCATAGCAGTCTGGAACGAATTCCAAAATCGTGAGGTGAAACGAGCATCACGATCGGAAATAATCGATACAGGAACTCCATGTTTCGATACAATCTCGGAAATATACAAACGTACGAATCTCTCCATCGGATAATTCTCACGAATCGGTAGGAAATGAGCAGACTTCGTCAAACGATCCACAATAACCCAGATACTGTCATAACCACTCGAAGATCTCGGAAGCTTTGTAACGAAATCCATAGTAATACGCTCCCATTTCCACTCGGGGATCTTCTGTTGTTGGAGTAGCCCAGACGGTTTCTGATACTCAATCTTCACTTTGGAACAAGTCAAACATCGGCTAACATACTCGGCGATCTCACGCTTCATACCCGGCCACCAATAGAAATCTTTCAAGGCGTGATACATCTTGTCGGAACCCGGATGAATGGAATAGTTCGACTTATGGGCTTCGTCCAGAATCAACTGACGGATACTAACCGGAACCCAAATACGCTCGAGGAAATACAGAACTCCATCCTCCTTTGGTTCTAATCCAACGCCAACTTATACAACTTTTCCTCTTTAACACGATCTTCAGTCATAATACCTTCCTGTGCTTGAATAATCCGAGCCTTCAAGCTCGTCTGAATAGATATCACCATAGAACGGATACGGACTGGTTTGACTGTTTCTTTACGACTTAGTGCATCAGCAACAACGTTCGCCTTACCAGGGTGGTAGCGAATGTCGCAATCATAGTCGTTCAATAATTCAACCCAGCGTCGTTGTCTCATGTTCAACATCTTCTGATCGAATATGTGTTGAAGACTCTTGTGGTCGGTAAATACAGTACACTTGGTCCCATACAGATAATGTCTCCAAATCTTCAATGCGAAGACGACGGCTCCCAACTCTAGATCATGTGTCGTGTAATTCTGCTCATGGATTTTCAACTGACGCGAAGCGTAAGCTATAACTTTTCCATTCTGCATAAGCACACAACCCAGCCCCTTGTGCGAAGCGTCGCAATAAACAACAAAATTCTCGGAACCAACTGGCAGACTAAGAACAGGAGCGTCACACAACCGCTGCTTCAATACCTGAAAGGCTTTCTCCTGATCGGAACCCCAAACGAATGGTTCACTCTTCTGTGTCAACTTTGTCATAGGTGAAGCGATCTTGGAGAAGTTCTCGATGAATCGGCGATAATACCCAGCAAGACCCAAAAACGAACGGATTTCGGTCGGTGGCTTTGGTGCAACCCAACTTTTAACAGCTTCAATCTTGGCAGGATCAACGTGAATACCCTTCGCGCTAACCACGTGGCCAAGGAATTGAACTTCGGATAACCAGAACTCGCACTTAGAGAATTTCGCATACAACTTTTCTTTTCGAAGCACTTCTAGAACAAGACACAAATGCTCTTCATGTTCCTTGCGACTTCGGGAATAGATCAGAATGTCGTCGATGAATACGATAACGAATTTGTCAAGATACGGACGACAAATACGGTTCATTAGATCCATGAATGCTGCAGGGGCGTTTGTCAGACCAAACGGCATCACCATGAACTCATAATGACCATATCGAGTACGAAAAGCGGTCTTAGGTATATCATCTTCCTGAACTCTCAACTGATGATAACCAGAGCGAAGATCGATTTTAGAGAAATAGCAAGAACCCTGAAGTTGATCGAATAAGTCGTCAATACGAGGAAGGGGATAACGGTTCTTCACAGTCAGCTTGTTTAACTCCCGATAATCAATACATAAACGCATGGAGCCATCCTTCTTCTTAACAAAGAGAAAAGGAGCACCCCACGGGGAGAAACTAGGACGGATAAAACCCTTATCGACCAGTTCCTGAATTTGTTTCGACAACTCGAGCATCTCGGAAGGAGCCAAACGATACGGAGCTTTTGCAACAGGTGCTGCTCCAGGAACAAGATCAATACGAAAGTCGGTTTGTCTCTGGGGAGGGACTCCAGGTAAGTCTTCGGGAAAGACGTCAGAATACTCGCGAACGATCGGTACACCATCAATCTTTATCGCAGAATCTTTCTTCACCAAATGAGCGAGATATAAGGAACAACCCTGACGGACGTACTCGCGAACTTTCAAACTAGAAATGACTTTAAGGCGTTTCCCAGCCTTGTCTCCGTGTACAATCAACTGGTCTCCATCCGGCTTCTGAATACGAATAAGTTTCTCATAACAGACTATCTCGCCTTTATGCTTTGCTAACCAATCCATACCGACTACGACATCGAAACTACCGAGTTTCATAGGAATAAGGTCGATGGAAAAAGGGATATCGGCTAATACGAGGGGAATATCACGAATAACTTCTCTAACACAAGCACATCTACCATCAGCTATTTCTACTTCATAAGCAGGCTCTAAAGGACTAGAAGCACGGTTTACTAAGGGACGGAAGTCACTAGAAATAAAGCTTCTATCGGCACCCGAATCAAACAAGATAAAAGCAGGATAATTATCAACAAGAAATGTACCAGTGACTACAGTAGGATCCTGATGAGCTTCAGAAGATTCCATGGCGAAAGCTCGGCTCTTAGCAGGATTCCCTCTCGCACTAGTACCCGCACCAGGAGTAGGAAGGGGAGTAGGTGCTTTAAGTTTGGGACACTGATGACGACGGTGACCTACTTCTCCACACTCAAAACATGTTCCAGTAGCTTTTCCACAAAATTGCTCAGTGTGGCCTAACTTCTTGCAGCGTTTACAAACCCAACAAGCCACATCCGCAGCATGAGCACTGCCACATGTACCACACTTAGGGCGCACGCCCTGATAACCAGCTCCAGAACCCGTCAACGCATACACTTGAGGAAATTTAGGTCTCTGATCATGACTACGGCTTCTCTTCCCCAAAATGCCCATAGCTCTTCTTTCAGATCTTCCAAAATCTCTTCGGCTCACAACTGGCTGGAGAGTACCACCACGGATCGCACTAGCGGTCAACCGACCAGCAATATCAACCGCACTCTGAAGAGTACCCGGAAGGTGAGAAATAATGTGGTCTCTCATAGTCTGGGGCAATCCATGAGTGAAGCGTTCGATTCTTTCAGTCTCCGTGCGGACCAACCGAGGAGCCAAAACACACAAGTCATAGAATCTGTTCACATACCCGCGGAAATCAGCACCTTGCATAGTTAAGTTCCACAACTCGTTCTCCAACCTCTGCGTCTCAGATGACGGCACATACTCCTTTTTCATAATAACCTTCAAATTCTCCCAAGTCATCAAGGCAACAGTAGCTCGGCCCCGAACCCGTTTCACCGAGTTCCACCAAGTGAGGGCTTTACCCTGGAATAAGAATGTAGCATACTTAACCTTGCTCTCCTCAGCACATCCCGAGACATCAAATACCGACTCGATCCTCTCAAACCACTGCAGGGTAGCAACCGCATCTTCAGTACCCTTAAATTCAGTAGGTCTGCAATCTAGAAAGGTCTTATACGAGCAGCCTCGGGGTGGATCTTCAATAACGATACTCTGTCCACCGACTCCCACGTGCACTGCTCTTCCCACATCGGAACCATCGCGCCCAGACGGCATACCTTCTGGTTCAATACCGTGCATCTCAGGTTCTTCCAACCCTGCGTCGACATTCTGCACCGGCGTCTCCTTAAGCTGTGCCACAATCACCGGTATTGCTGCTGCAATCTGCTCCGCAATCAACTGACTGATGTTCGGAGCGGTGGAAGTAGCATTGGGAATAGCAGTGGTATTCTGAGGCGTAGCACCCGCTCTCACACTGGCGCGACCTCGCCTTGCCGACCTTCTCGTAGCAGTGACGGCAGGAGTAGCCCTAGTAGAAGTTCTCTTAGGCGGCATCTTCTACGAAAGTCAAACAGAATAAATAAGAACGATAACTGTATGTGCGACTAAAACAAGCAGGCCCCAAAACATAAAAAGCAAAATAAAAGCACATATAGCATACGAATCACATACAGGCCCACAAAAGAAGTAAAAGCGCACATAGAGTAAATCAGATAGGTCCAAAAGCCTAGGTCATAGTCTAAGTGATTCCGTAAGGTAACTTAGTTCGCTATAACCATTGGCTCTGATACCAACTTCTGTCACACCCCGCATTAAATGGCGGAACCGAGGTGTACAGTGTATACGGTATCAGAGATTCAAAGGTTACACCAAACATAAATAAGCCATACATCGTCAACATAGATAAGGAGATTGAAAGAGAATACTTATTACAATCATCCGAATATATCAAAATACGGCTACAGAGTTTGGGATACTAAGGAATTAAATAAAACAAAACAAATTCCATGCAAAAGTCCCACGTAGCCAAGCAAGCATAGCATCAAAATAGGGTAACCTCAAATCCCTGAAAAGCGTTAAAATACGACGTCAACATAAAGTTGGTGAATTATTCGCAATAGTAAATGAAAACATATTAGTATAAGAGTTTTCAACAGGTTTTGACCCAAAAATGATAAGATTTGAAGATAAGTCATTTGAAAATGATGTTTCAAAGTATACGTGAAGTATACAAAACCTTTTGATAAAATACTCATACAAATACCATAAATACCATAATCATTTCATAAAAATACCATACTCAGTTCATAAAATAATACCATACTCAGTTCATAAAATAATACCATACTGGATAGAATAATAGCCTTCGGTAAATACGATACACCTGAACCTCAACAATACTGGCAACTAACCCCACCTAGTGCATTACGCTAGGTTGTCCTCGATAATAATAATCGGTCATAACATTGCTAACACGGACAGGGCGCATCCATCATCCATCGTGTTAACAATGAGGGCTGGTTAGGCCCATATAGCGCTATATATACGATCCGGCGGCTAAAAGCTAACAGGTGTGTATACGGGGCCTCGTTCTACCACAAAGGCGGAACGAGTTGGGTAATGCTAACCTAAAGGCATCCATATCCAAAATACATACCATAATACATACCATACCATATATATATAACATAAAATACTTTTATACAACGCTAATCATGCCCAAAAAGTAAAAGCGGTAAAAAGGGCAGCGAAATAACTCACAGAATAGCAAAGCAATCCAAATCACGATATGTCGGGAAATACTATAATACCGTCAAGCTTCCACGTCTAAGTGCCCTAAACATCACGTAAATAAACATGTCTAAGTATCTCTAAGTCTAGTGGATTATGCCTTAATGATTAACGTTTTATACGGGTTTTGAAATGACCAATAGGAATATCGATATAACGGAATTACAAACGTTTCGGAAAGTCAACGAACTAGATACGTGATCCTCATACTTACGTGCACTACAAGTCACGTAAGTATCAAGTTACGTGTTATGCAAGGAGTTACGGGCTTAGTTACTTGACATACAAGCTAATACGTGATATACATACTACATACGTGATCTACAAGGAAGTTACGCGATCAAGCAAGACAATTACGTGAAAGACAAGGGTGTTACGTGAAACACAAGGCTTGTTACGTGTTCATGAAGCTTGTTACGTGCAAGGAACAAAGTTACGGGTCTATTACGTGATAAACAACACTTACGTGATCATCAAGGCACAATTACGTGACATAGAGGTCACGTAATTGGTGAGTTACGTGATTTAGGGGCTGTTACGTGCATAAGGAACTAATTACGTGAGCAAGTGTTAAAGACCATAACAATTACGTGAATAGCATGAGTGTTACGTGATCTAGACAACATTTACGTGACTTAAGTGTCACGTAATTCATAATTACGTGCGTAACAGTCAAGTTACGTGAGGGAGGTGCATAGTTACGTGAATGGGGAGAGTTACTTGATCAGTTACGTGCACGTAACCACAGTTACGTGACGTAACTGGGTTTTTACGAAAAATAGCATTCGGGATTCGATTTCTGAGTGTGTTAGGCATCTAAATGATCCCATATTGGAACCCTATGTCCAGAATATGATTAGGAACAATAATCTTAAATAAAATTCGAGTTTTGACGGTGAAAAGTGGTAGTTTCGGGTTTGAATCAAAATAACAAAGTTTAAAACTAAAACCGAGAAATACTTACCCGATCGTAACGAAATTCGGAGGATAGATAGAGATGATGATGGTGAACAATAATCTGGTCTCGGATTTGTATTTCAACGGTCGGATTGCCGGAAAATTTAGAGAGAAGGAGGAGGGTTTATGTGTGTGTGTTGTGTGTGTTTTTAGAGAGAGAGAGTGGGTAGGTGAAATGGTAGAAAATGACAAAAAATCAGATATTTAATAAGACAAATGGGTTGGTGAGATACTTTTAGGACAAAAATTGTAATGGACATTCCCATAGGACTAGTTTCGTAATAAAATTTCTGAAGGGACTAAAAATGAAATACTTTTTAAACGTTAATCTTAATCGTATAATTAAGGCATAATTCCCCTAAACTTATCATATGAGCATACTAGACTTATACTAAAGGCACTTAAGACTATACGTTCCCGACATAAAGATTCGAATCACATAACATACAAATACGATACTTAATAAATACGAGAAGTACGAATACAATACTCATAAAATACGAATACGATAAAACACAAAAAGGAATACAATAGGGTCAAAACATAAATATAAATAAATAAAACGGATACGGGTCGATAGAAATATACCTAGAAATTCGCGAATGTCACACAAAAAATGCAGATCATGTATTTAATATATAAATAACAACTTCGTGTTTTAAAATCTCAATTTTCACATATTTAAGACATAGAACAAATGCACTCAAATTCGGATGTAAAAGACTAACTCAAAACACCGTTTAGACCCACGTTCACTAAAATTAAGTTCTAGAGAGTTTGAAAGCGAACTAGACGATGAGACCACTGCCATTTGAAAGCTAACTCAAAACTCTACAATATCTATTTATACACCGTTCCAAAATTACGGACTTATGACTGACTTATTCATCCTAGAACACAGACCTACGAATCTGACCAGATTTCTGAGAGTTTACCAAAACATACCAACAATTCAAAAAAACGTTTTTTGACATACCACTAATTCAAAATCGATCATCTAAACCTCAAATCCCAATATTAACATAACCAAATGCACAAAATTCAAATATTAAAACTGCCCTTTTAAATTGTTAAAACATATCATGATATAATCAATTTTTTTTTTCTTTTACATACATAAACTACAAACCCTAATTTAACAAATACTAACGTTGTAAGAAAACGTTTTTCGTTACACACTAGACCCAAGAACCATAACTTAGTTACCAGAAACAATAAACAAACAATATATATATATATAAAGATTGATAAAGAAACATCAGAAAAGAATTTACCGAAACAACAAGATGGTGGTGAAGTTTTCGGCTACAAGAGTGAATTCAAAATAAACAAGAAGCTGTTTCATGATGATGACCTTGTGCTTGCTAGCTGCTGATCGAATTGACGGAGAAGAGGAAGAATGAATCGGCTGGTCCTGGAATGAATATCGACACCAGTAAAGGATTAAAGAATCGACTGATTTAGGTTTAGGTTTGATGAAATTGTCGACTAGTAAACTAATTAAATCGGGTAGGCTATTGTTTAGCCGATTATGGGTAAAGGTGGCGGGTTGGGCTGGTTCTAGGATTTAAATGGGTTAAATATGGATTATTTCGGTTAAGACCAATAACGACAAAACGAGTAGTTATAACTTTTCACAAATAACACGAGGGTTTCAATCACTGACATTAGATTATAAACGAGTCTCAGCTTAAAGGAATTACTCGGAGTAGAAAGCTTACGCTTTAACATTTATTTAATGCGAAAAATTGCTCGATTAAGAACTAACATTAGCTAAAATAACTTAAAGCCGAAAATGTAAAACACCTCTCGAGATTAAATACGAATACATACTTAAATGAAACACTTAACTCGAAAATATTACAATAACTAAGATGGGAAGTTTTACTTTGTGTTCCCGTTGAATTTTCAAATAATAGTAACAAATGTCCCAACATTAAAAAAAATTTGTTTTTGTTATACGTAGAAGCTCAACCTTACGCTAAAGTGAAATTCCTAACATGTTATGCAAGTATTCGATAAATAAAAATTCACTAAAAGTTTTCCATCCCAAGTAATCACATATAAGTAATAAAGTTTCAAAATTCATGTTAAATGACGGTTAACAAGTAATGACAGGCAACTAGAGAGAACGTTGACTAATCGAAAAATTTACGTTGACCGGGCGGATTTGGTGACGGTTGTCACATGTTTGATCTTTGATGATACATGCATGTATAAAAATGATAAAATGCAAATAAAAACAGTGGGTAAAAGTTATTATACCGTAAGAAAAGAATGTGTGATGATCTAGCTTGATCTTGATGGAGATTTTGATGGATAATAACCCGAAAATGATGAAGAACTCAAGAAACAATCCGGAAGAATCACCACTTCTTGCTCCCTTTGATGAACCAATCGATTATTGTGATGTTTATGGTGTTTATTTGAGTGTTTTTGGCTGGGATTTACAGCCACAAAAGGAAGAAATGGAGAGAGTTTGAGAGTACACACACTTTGTGTGTGTGTGTATGTTTGTAAGAAATGAAAGAAAATGGAAAATAAATGAATAAAACACCTTGGGACAGCAACTCCTGGCAGAAAAACGGGTCCAATCGAGTTTAGACAGTTGTGCCAGTCGATTTTCATGCAAAACTGAGTCACCAACACCTGACCAGACACATCCAGCCGCCGGCTGGAGGGGCTCAGCCGTCGGCTGAAGCCCTGCCAGCTGCTAGCTGGTCGGCTGGTTCGGCAGACTTCCCGTTTCCGCTGCGAAGGCGTTTTCGATCGTTAGGAGTTCCCGTTTTATTCCAAATGAACTTAGGCAAGTCCGTTATAAGTATTATTGGTATTTGGATTCATTAAATGATAACTTTTATGTTTTGGATTCGAGAAACGCACGATTTCGGTAAAAGATAAACAAGAGCAAAAGTGCGATATCTCGAGTATAAAGAATGCGTTAACCGACAAATTTGGCATAAACCTTCTAACTTATAATTATGAGGATACTAACTAATTGGCACGTAGATAAATTAATATTATTACGTCTCAGGGGACGAATCGGCAAATACAGAAACCCGATACTCAATAACAGTAATTCATGAGCAAAACAAAGCGAAATACAAGGGTCGAAATCAATTGCGAATAAAACATAAATAATAACGGTAACATAAGTACTTCAAATTGACGGGACTTCACATAATATATACAATATGTTAATTTCGGTAATAATCATATTTTTACATATTTTAGTCCAATCTTTGTCCACAACCAAAATATTCACAAATGTTGGTCTAGTATATTATTCCTAACCATTTTCCAAGGCTTTAACCGAAATATACATAGAAAATAATAACGAAATATATAAAAAGATGAATATGGGAAAAATGTCGATTTTTCCGAAATACAACCGCAAGATCTTAAGCTTGAGAATATAAACCCGAAAGCAACTTTTGGTGTTGAGATGATGAGAAATTTACAGCTCCAAACAACAAAATAAAACCAACATTAGTGTAGATCCTTGCATGCAAAGTGAAAATTAACGTTTTCGGAGAGATTTCGGCAAAAAGTTACTTACCAAGATTAAAGAGATTTCTCTTCAAGAAAAGCTAGATGGATCTTCCCAAATGAAAAGTAATATGGAAGGCAATAGCTTGGAATGCAAAAGAAATATAGTTGGTGTTAGAACCTCTAACAAATGAAGAGAAAGTTAAAGAAAAATGGAAGAAAAAATGAAGAAATAGTTAAAGAATCTTACCAAAAACCAAAGGAACCAAAAAGATGTTGTTAGAGATGAGTTTGTATCTTGAAACCCTCTTCAAATGTGGTGTTTTCCAGCTTCAAACTTCTGGAAATGGTTGTGTTTGAGAGAGAAATGAAAGAAGTTTGCAAAGAAAATGTGATGGGAAAATGAGAGAAAATGTGTGTTTTTGGAAGAAAGAATGATGGATGGCCAAATGAAAGACTTGTTTGATCATATAAAGACCCCACTTGACTCATTTCCAGAGTTTCTAAGTGTCTTACACGTTTGGGAAAGTTTCCCCAACCAACATTCATGCAAAAATGACTCACACTTACAAACAAAAATATGATCGCGATCTGTGCTGCGCACAGGGCCAGATTTCAGCTTTTTCAAGTTTTTCGTTTGCGCGATCGTTAAGGAGTTTCGTTCGTCGAAAGTTCCCGATTTTTTTTTGCGATGAACTAGGAAAGTTCATACTATGAACTTTCCTAGTTCATCGCAAAAAAAATCGGGAACTTTCGCGAACGAAACTCCTTAACGATCGCGGCAAACGAAAAACTTGAAAAAGCTGAAATCTGGCCCTGTGCGCAGCAACAGATCGCGATCATATTTTTGTTTTGGAAGTGTGAGTCATTTTGCATGAATGTTGGTGTGGGGGAAACTTTCCAAACGTGTAAGACACTTAGAAACTCTGGAAATGAGTCAAGTGGGGTCTTTATATGATCAACAAGTCTTTCATTGGCCATCCATCTTTCTTCCAAAACCACACATTTTCTCTCATTTTCCCATCACATTTTCTTTGCAAACTTCTTTCATTTCTCTCTCAACACAACCATGTCCAGAAGTTTGAAGGCTGGAAAACACCACATTTGAAGAGGGTTTCAAGATACAAACTCATCTCTAACAACATCTTTTTGGTTCCTTTGGTTTTTGGTAAGATTCTTTAACTATTCTTCATTTTTTCTTCCATTTTCTTTAACTTTCTCTTCATTTGTTAGAGGTTCTAACACCACTATATTTCTTTTGCATTCCAAGCTATTGCCTTCCATATTACTTTTCATTTGGGAAGATCCATCTAGCTTTTCTTGAAGAGAAATCTCTTTAATCTTGGTAAGTAACTTTTTGCCGAAATCTCTCCGAAAACGTAATTTTCACTTTGCAATGCAAGGATCTACACTAATGTTGGTTTTATTTTGTGTTTGGAGCTGTAAATTCTCATCATCTCAACACCAAAAGTTGCTTTCGTGTTTATTTATATTCTCAAGCTTAAGATCTTGCGTTGTATTTCGGAAAAATCGACATTTTTCCCATATTCATCTTTTATATATTTCGTTATTATTTTCTATGTATATTTCGGTTAAAGCCTTGGAAAATGGTTAGGAATAATATACTAGACCAACATTTGTGAATATTTTGGTTGTGGACAAAGATTGGACTAAAATATGTAAAAATATGATTATTACCGGAAATAACATATTGTATATATTATGTGAAGTCCCGTCAATTTGAAGTACTTATGTTACCGTTATTATTTATGTTTTATTCGCAATTGATTTCGACCCTTGTATTTCGCTTTGTTTGCTCATGAATTACTGTTATTGAGTATCGGGTTTCTGTATTGCCGATTCGTCCCCTGAGACGTAATAATATTAATTTATCTACGTGCCAATTAGTTAGTATCCTCATAATTATAAGTTAGAAGGTTATGCCAAATTTGTCGGTTAACGCATTCTTTATACTCGAGATATCGCACTTTTGCTCTTGTTTATCTTTACCGAAATCGTGCGGTTCTCGAATCCAAAACATAAAAGTTATCATTTAATGAATCCAAATACCAATAGATACTTATACGGACTTGCCTAAGTTCATTGGAATATAAACGGGAACTCCTAACGATCGAAAACGCCTCGCAGCGGAAACGGAAGTCTGCCGACACAGCCGACCAGCTAGCAGCTGGCAGGGCTTCAGCCGACGGCTGAGCCCCTCCAGCCGGCGTCTGGATGTGTCCTGGTCAGGTGTTGGTGACTCAGTTTTGCTGAAATCGACTGGCACAATCTGTCTAAACTCGATTGGACCCGTTTTTCTGCCAGGAGTTGCTGTCCCAAGGTGTTTTATTCATTTATTTTCCATTTTCTTTTCATTTCTTACAAACATACACACACACACAAAGTGTGTGTACTCTCAAACTCTCTCCATTTCTTCCTTTGTGGCTGTAATCCCAGCCAAAAACACTCAAATAAACACCATAAACATCACAATAATCGATTGGTTCATCAAAGGGAGCAAGAAGTGGTGATTCTTCCGGATTGTTTCTTGAGTTCTTCATCATTTTCGGGTTATTATCCATCAAAATCTCCATCAAGATCAAGCTAGATCATCACACATTCTTTTCTTACGGTATAATAACTTTTACCCACTGTTTTTATTTGCATTTTATCATTTTATACATGCATGTATCATCAAAGATCAAACATGTGACAACCGTCACCAAATCCGCCCGGTCAACGTAAATTTTTCGATTAGTCAACGTTCTCTCTAGTTGCCTGTCATTACTTGTTAACCGTCATTTAACATGAATTTTGAAACTTTATTACTTATATGTGATTACTTGGGATGGAAAACTTTTAGTGAATTTTTATTTATCGAATACTTGCATAACATGTTAGGAATTTCACTTTAGCGTAAGGTTGAGCTTCTACGTATAACAAAAACAAATTTTTTTAATGTTGGGACATTTGTTACTATTATTTGAAAATTTCAACGGGAACACAAAGTAAAACTTCCCATCTAGTTATTGTATATTTTCGAGTTACGTGTTTCATTTAAGTATGTCTTCGTAGTTAATCTCGAGAGGTGTTTACATTTTCGGCTTTAAGTTATTTAGCTAATGTTAGTTTCTTAATCGAGCAATTTTTCGCATTAAATAAAGGGTTAAAGCGTAAGCTTTCTACTCCGAGTAATTCCTTTAAGCTGAGACTCTTTATAAATCTAATGTCAGTGATTGAAACCCTCGTGTTATTTGTGAAAAGTTAGTAACTACTCGTTTTGTCGTTATTGGTCTTACCGAAATAATCCATATTAACCCATTTAAATCCTAGAACCAGCCCAACCCGCCCCTTTACCCATAATCGGCTAAACAATAGCCTACCCCGATTTAATTAGTTTACTAGGTCGACAATTTCATCAAACCTAAACCTAAATCAGTCGATCTTAATCCTTTACTGGTGTCGATATTCCTTCCAGGACCACCAGCCGATTCATTCTTCCTCTTCTCCGTCAATTCGATCAGCAGCTAGCAAGCACAAGGTCTCATCATGAAACAGCTTCTTGTTTATTTTGAATTCACTCTTGTAGCCGAAAACTCACCACCATCTTGTTGTTTCGGTAAATTCTTTTCTGATGTTTCTTTCAATCTTTATATATATATATTGTTTGTTTATTGTTTCTGGTAACTAAGTTATGGTTCTTGGGTCTAGTGTGTAACGAAAAACGTTTTCTTACAACGTTAGTATTGTTAAATTAGGGTTTGTAGTTTATGTATGTAAAAGAAAAAAAAATTGATTATATCATGATATGTTTTAACAATTTAAAAGGGCAGTTTTAATATTTGAATTTTGCATTTGGTTATGTTATATTGGGATTTGAGGTTTGAGATCGATTTTGAATTAGTGGTATGTCAAAAACGTTTTTTTGAATTGTTGGTATGTTTTGGTAAACTCTCAGAAATCTGGTCAGATTCGTAGGTCTGTGTTCTAGGATGAATAAGTCAGTCATAAGTCCGTAATTTGGAACGGTGTATAAATAGATATTGTAGAGTTTTGAGTTAGCTTTCAAATGGCAGTGGTCTCATCGTCTAGTTCGCTTTCAAACTCTCTAGAACTTAATTTTAGTGAACGTGGGTCTAAACGTGTGTTTTGAGTTAGTCTTTTACATCCGAATTTGAGTGCATTTGTTCTATGTCTTAAATATGTGAAAATTGAGATTTTAAAACACGAAGTTGTTATTTATATATTAAATACATGATCTGCATTTTTTGTGTGACATTCGCGAATTTCTAGGTATATTTCTATCGACCCGTATCCGTTTTATTTATTTATATTATGTTTTGACCCTATTGTATTCCTTTTTGTGTTTATCGTATTCGTATTTTATGAGTATTGTATTCGTACTTCTCGTATTTATTAAGTATCGTATTTGTAGTTATGTGATTCGAATCTTTATGTCGGGAACGTATAGTCTTAAGTGCCTTTAGTATAAGTCTAGTATGCCATATGATAAGTTTAGGGGAATTATGCCTTAATTATACGATTAAGATTAACGTTTAAAAGTATTTCATTTTAGTCCCTTCAGAAATTTATTACGAAGCTAGTCCTATGGGAGAATTTCCATTACAATTTTAGTCCTAAAAGTATCTCACCAACCCATTTGTCTTATTAGATATCAGATTTTTTGTCATTTTCTACCATTTCACCTACCCACTCTCTCCTAAACACACACAACACACACACATAAACCCCCTCCTCCTTCTCTCTAAATTTTCCGGCAATCCGACCGTTTGAAATACAAATCCGAGACCAGATTATTGTTCACCATCATCATCTCTATCTATCCGAATTTCGTTACGATCGGGTAAGTATTTTCTCGGTTTTAGTTTTAAACTTTGTTATTTGATTCAAACCCGAAACTACCACTTTTCACCGTCAAACTCGAATTTTTATTTAAG
>CAJVGC010000582.1:40541803-40604127 GCA_910822075.1 Senecio squalidus | reverse complement strand
ACACGGGGCACTAGGTGCCGGGACACATCTCTCGGATCCCGTACACGGGGCCATGATTCCCGGACACGGGGCGCTAGGTGTCGGGACACATCTTTCGGATCCCGGACACGGGGCCATGATTCCAGGACACGGGGCGCTAGGTGACGGGACACATATCTCGGATCCCGGACATTGGGCCACGATTCCCGGACACGGGGCGCTAGGTGCCGGGACACATCTCTCGGATCCCGGACACGGGGCCATGATTCCCGGACACGGGGCGCTAGGTGCCGGGACACATCTCTCGGATCCCGGACACGGGGCCATGATCCCCGAACACGGGGCGCTAGGTGCCGGGACACATCTCTCGGATCCCGGACACGGGGCCATGATCCCCGGACACGGGGCGCTAGGTGCCGGGACACATCTCTCGGATCCCGGACACGGGGCCATGATCCCCGGACACGGGGCCATTTTACCCGGACATGGGGCTTGGTGCCGGGGAAATTTTACCCGGACACGGGGCCGGGTGCCGGGGCCATTTTACCCGGACACGGGGCCAAGTGTCCAGACGCCGGAGCCTTGTGTCCGGACGCCGGGGCGAAATGTCCGGATGTTGGGGCCAAGTGTCCGGACGCCGGAGCCTTGTGTCCGGACGCCGAAGCTAGGAGATAGCAGGCAAGCTTTTGTAAGTCAGGTTATGTGTTTAGGGGGTTAATGGGCTATGTGTATGAGCCATTCCCTACTAACACTATCATGACCCCTAGTTAGGTTTTAAAAAATAATGTTTTGAAGCCTAACTTCATGCATTTAATGGCTTTGCTTTGGGTTTGACCTTGCCTTTTCCACGCTTGGCATGTCTTTGCCTAGTTATTGTCTATGATATTTTTTAATATCTGCACAAGTAGGTCTTTCATGAAGTGGATGAAGGAGGATGGTGCCAGATTGCTAAGTGCATACATATGGACTTCAAACTGATGGGGATTTGAACCTTCAGAGTGTGTCCATCACAAGTATTCTTTCCATTGTACTACGACATTTGGATAAGTAATGTGTCTATGACACTTTTGACTATCTATTGTGCCCATGACACATTTAGATTTGTATTGTGTGCATCACACTTGGATGGTCAAAGGTAGATTGACTAAGAAGAATGCCCATCTCACTCGATGTAAGGAAGACAAAATGTGGTTGGCATGTATGGATTCTGCCATTCCTTCTAAAAGGGATTTATTACATGTCTTCGCGATTGTGCTTAATCACGTACTTAATCACCCTAACGTGATATATGTGCCTTGGGATGCCAATAGGCATTTCTTCTGCATGAGAGACATCTTGCAGACTCTTTACCCTGATGTTGGGATTGCAGTGCTGCCTTATTCCGATCCATTGGGTCACGGGGATATGTTGTGTGACAACGGTATGTTGAAGACTCGAGCTTTTCCAATCAGGAGCTGACTCGTGGAAGGTTTTGATATGTCTGCGCCAGACATCCTTACTCTCATTTCACGAAAGCCTTAGTATTTTCTCTTTGTGTTTGTAACACAATTTCATTTGTATGACTTAGCCCTTTTCTATCATATGATATGTTTGGACTACCATTTGTAGTTTTTTCTATTCGTGTATGTTGCTATAAATTTTGTATGTGTTGGTTTTACATTATATAACCTTGAAAAGAAAAAATAATGTATTATTGGATGATCAGACCAATAACATTTATGTGGCTTCATAGCTTTGTCAGATGTCTATGTTACATATAGATGTCCAAGACATTTTTGAATTTTATGTTGGTGTCTATGACACCTTTTGAATATTACAATATCATTGTGCTTATGACTCTTTCTTGTGTGCCCGTTGCATGTGTTATGCCCATGGCTTATTACATACAGTGACTATGACAACTGGATGGCAGTGACAAGTTCTTATATGCCTATGACATTTTTCAGATGCATGTAGCATCTTTTAAAGATTATATTTTGCTTGTGGCACTGTGCCTATGACTCTTGTGTTGGTTAACCTTTATTTATTTGTTACTCGCGAGGATTGTCACTTCCCAATGAGAAGTGCTTGCCTTTCCCCAAGTAGGTGAAAAGACGAAAATGATGATGTGCATGTTTGGCCTAGACAAAAATGTCCATCTTAGCCTAGGCACTTGGTCTGATCGTTGTTCAGAGTTATGTATATGATGATGTGCATGTGTGGCTTGGATTTAAATATCCATCTTGCCCCAATGCACTTGGTCTGAACGTTGTTCAGAATTATGTAATTGTGTATGCACGTGTGTGCAATGTCCTAACCTTGTAATAAAAGGTATTGCTTCATTTGGTATTATCGGGATACATGATCAGACCAATATTATTTTATTCAGCCTCATGGCCTTCCAAGACTTTGCGGGATACATAGATCACACCCCATGATATTCTTGAACATGACATTTCCATGATTTTGATAAAAAGTATTAATTGAAATAAAATATGAGAGTAATCACCTTTAAGGGGATTACTATACTTACCAGATGCAAGGTATAAGTATAGGTTCCAGAATGTCGGACACCAAACGTGTCGGGACACAACTGATAGCTTACGCGCAAGTGCTACCAAGGTGTCGGACGCCGGGTCCAAGTATCGGAGGCCGGGCCCAAGTATCGGACGCCGGGTGCCGGTGTACGAGTACCGGATGCCAAACCACGGACGCCAGACGTCGAGCCATGAGCGCCGGACACCTCTTGGCGTCGGGGCCTGAATCCCGGACGCGGGGCCAAATCCCAGGTGTCGGGGCCTTAATCCCGGACCCGGGGCTAAACTACCAGGCGCCAGGGCCTTAATCCCGGACGCGGGGCCAAATCCCAGGTGTCGGGACCTTAATCTCGGACGCGGGGCCAAACTGCCAGGCGTCGGGGCCTTAATCCCGGACGCGGGGCCAAACTGCCAGGCGTCGGGGCCTTAATCCCGGACGCGGGGCTTGTGTCTCGGTGCCGGGGCTCGTGTCCTGGGCGCGGGGCCTATGTCTCGGTGTCGGGGCTCGTGGCGGGTGGTGTGCGGTCGGGAGGAAGGCGAGTAGGCTGGTAGACCCGAGTAGGCTTGTAGTGTGGTATGCTGGTAGGCTGGTAAGAAAGAGGCAAAATCTCTTCACATTTGGGAGTGGGTAAGATTCTTCCTTCCTAGGATTAGGTTCGGTCCTTTTCTATCATAAGGAGTTATATCATTCCCTCTTGGGAGATGGTAAGATCCTTCCATGGTGAGAGAAGGAATATATTTCTTTGTAAGATATTTCTCTCTTGGGATGGGGTAAAATCCTTATTTGGGAGGAGGTGAATAAGGTGAAACCTTTCGCTGTTGGTAGGGGGTGAAATATTTCCCTCTTGAGAGGAGGTGAAACCATTCCGTGCTGGAAGGGTATGATCCTTCCCTCTTGGAGGAGATGGAATCCTTCTCTGGGAGGAGCTGGAATCCTTCCCTGGAGGAGGTGAAACAATTTTCTCTTAGGGGAGGTAAAATCCTTCCCTCTTTAAGATATAAAATCCTTCTCTGCTAAGAGGGGTGAGATCTTTCCATCTTGGGAATATGAAATCTTTCCTTCTTGGGGATATAGAATTCTTCCCTCTTGGAGGAGATGGAATCCTTCCGTAGGAAGAGGTGAAACCATTCCTTGTTGGAAAATGTGAGATGCTTCTCCCTTAGGGATATGGAATCCTTCCGTAGGAAGAGGTGAAACCATTCCTTGTTGAAAGGGGTTAGATACTTCTCTCTTAGGGATATGGAACCCTTCCATCATCATTTTTTTTTTTTTTTTTTTTTCGATTTTTTTTTCTTTGTTGCCAAAACTGGTCGGCTGTTCAAAACCGAATATCAAGGCCTGACAACGAATATCAAGTGTGTCGGCCGAAAATATCAAGTCCGAACGAAAAATATCAAGCCCGGACAAAAATATAAAGTTTTTGTCAAACTGGCCGGCTGTCCAATGCTGGCCGAATATCAAGGTCCGAAAATTAATATCAAGTGTGCCGGACGAAAATATCAAGTTTTTGTCAAACTGGCCGGTTGTCCAATGCTGGCCGAATATCAAGGTCCAGAAATGAATATCAAGTGTGCCGGACAAAAATATCAAGTCCGGACGAAAAATATCAAGTCGGACAAAAATATCAAGTTTTTGTCAAACTGGTCGGCTGTCCAATGCTGGCCGAATATCAAGGTCCAGAAATGAATATCAAGTGTGCCGGACGAAAATATCAAGTCCAGACGAAAAATATCAAGGTCTGTCGGGGATCACTTATCCAGTCGGCAACTGACCAACCTCAGGAGGTAGGACCTCAGATGATAGGGCCTCAGGTGGTAGGGCCTTAGGTGGTAGGACCTCAGGAGGTGGGGGTCGGATCCGGAAGCGGAAGCCGGGAGTCGAGGTCAGCTGACGCGGTCGGGGCCGGCTATGCCTTGTGTCAGTGACACTTTTAGATTTGCTTTGGATCTATGACACTTTTGGGTCTGTATCATGTCCATGACACTCTTAGATACGTATCATGACAATTTCTTTGCATTTTTTAGGTTTATGACATGTGTCCCTAGTTGTGGTTATGCCTACTGGGTAGGAAATTTTATGTGTCATGGATGGTATATATTTCTCTAGTCTGGCCAACATCAGTGGTTGCCTATGACAATTTTTAGACGAATTAGTATTTTGGATATGACATCTTGTCCCTAACTGTGGCTATGCCAACTAGGGTAGGGAATTTTATCATGCCATGAATGGTTGATGGAATTGCTCCAAATTTTTGTAATGTAGGCCTACCCAGTAGGACATTGTAGGCCGATGGTGCATCAATGATTGCAAAATTAATCATTTCTAACCTATAGTGTGGATATTCTCCTAACATCATGTTTATTGCTACCTCTCCGACTGGCCAGTGCGTCTCACCTGAAAATCCCACTAGAGGGAATTGTGTTGGACTCTTTGAATGTTGTACTTTTTCAGGGAGCTTCCTAAAACAGTGGGCATAAATAATGTCCATTGAGCTCCCTGTATCAACATATGCCTTATTCACTTCATAGTTGGCTAATCGAATTTGTATTACTACAGGGTTGATGGAAGGAGTTTCAATTGGTGGGAAGCAAATAGGCTCCATCACCCAATCCTGAAGGACCGATGCCTTCCTTTTGCGGGATGTAGTTTCTTCCTGCGCCATGTATATGTAATTAGGTGGGGTGGTGGATGGGGTATTGGTGGTTGTCTTTGGCTTAAGTGAACCGATTTGTGATGAGGAATTGCCTTCCACGGAGAAGAAAAAATGGTGGTGAAACTAAGAAATGAAATGAAAAAAGATATAAATGAAATGAGACACCGTTGCTAAAACGTGTCCCACGGATGACGCCAATGTTCGAGCAAGGATTGACAGGCTCAGTAACTTGGGTGTTTGGGGTTCAACCTCTTGACCTCCTGCTAAGCAGTGCAAACCTATCAAGCTCTTGGCGAGCTTAAGGTGGTCAAGTGGTTGGTTGAAGAAGGTGATCGGAATGTGGTTACTGCGGTGAGTAAGTATTCCGGTAAGTATGTAAGTGGTGAAGATATCTGTGTGAGAGATGTATGGAGTGTTGGCCTCTAAAACCTGAAGCGTTGGGTATTTATACCCAACATTGCCAGGTACCAACAACAGTCATGATGATCATTTATTGTTCATCAATAGGATTCCAACGGGTATAAGTGAAAAGGTAACGCTCCTGCAATGATATAATCTCATCAATGCCTTTGACGGTTACATCCAAACATTAGGCTTGGATGTCTGACTGGCAGAATGTCAGGAGCATGATACCTTGAGATGAACTCCAAAGCATCAGTGTTGGTCTACACAAGTTCTTAGACATACCAGAGCATGAGTGTCGGAGTGAGCGTCGGATGCCAGGGCAGATCTCCGGGCACGGGACCAGCTAGGTGCCCGGGCCACGACTCCCGGACACGGGGCGCCTAGGTGCCGGGACACAACTCCCGTACACCAGGTGTCGGGGCCATGATTACCGGACACGGGGCGCCTAGGTGCCGGGACACGACTCCCGGATCCGGGGCGCTAGGTGCCGGGACACAACTCTCGGATCCCGGACACGGGGTCATGATTCCCGGAACGGGGCCATGATTCCCGGACACGGGGCGCTAGGTGCCGGGACACAACTCTCGGATCCCGGACACGGGGCCAGGATTCCCGGACACGGGGCGCTAGGTGCCGGGACACATCTCTCGGATCCCGGACACGGGGCCATGATTCCCGGACACGGGGCGCTAGGTGTCGGGACACATCTTTCGGATCCCGGACACGGGGCGCTATGTTTTAATTTCAAAATTTTTCTCGTACCCGATAACCATCCTCAAACACGTCTCCTAATCACTTTTTATAGTACACAAGTCTTTAGGCAACAAAATTATGATTCTAAAATAAAAATAAGCTTAGGTATGTGTTGGTTAGGGGATTATGGAGGATTTTGAGGGCTTGAGCTTATTATTTAATTTATAAGTCTTGTTTAATATAACTTTTTTGAAAAGCTTAGTAAAAACAATAATCCTCAATAAGCCTCTAAAACATAAGCTCCATGAAAAAGTTTTTTAAAGAGCTTGAGATTTCAATAAGTATAATTATAATAATACCCTTAATAGTTTTTAAATACAATTTTTTTTAATATCTTTTTATGTCTTTATATATATATATATATAAGTTTCAGCTTCAAGTAGTTTATCAAACAAGTTTTTCATTTTTATATAAGATCCAACTCGATCAACAATCTTAAACTAAAACTGCCGGTACAAAACACACTCTTAGAAACCATAATACAAAATGCTATAATTTGAATGTTTGTTTTTCCCATTTATTATTTTGTGTTTGGAAACAAGTACGGACATTAAATAAAGAGGAGATTAACGGGAAAAAAAGAAAAGAAAAGAAAAGAGGGGTATGTCTTCTTCTCCTTGCCATTCCCAACTCCCTCACATTCATTTATTTCAAAACACACACATACACTCTCTCTCTATAATCTCGTGCTTCAAGATTTCTTTCAAAAAATGAAAAACCCTAACCTAACCTAGACACACAGACAAACTAACTATATCTTATCTCTCCAATGCATCTTAAAAGCAACAAAACTTAAGATGTGATCTATCAATATCATTCTTTATTCATTCATTTGGTTAGTTCGATTACTCTTTCTTTCTTTTTCTCTGATTTATTATTATATTATAATTGTAATTGTAATGCTATAATATGATTCAGTTTATGTTGATATTGAATTATTAATCTGTAGCTACTCCAGTCTCATCTTTGATTTATTAACCCTAGTTTTTATTATTTTTATTTCTTCTGAAAATTTCAACTAATACCAATTTTGAAATTCGAAAAAATTAGGTAGATTCCGAATGTGACTCATCTAAGCTGCAAAACCTTAGGTTCTTGTTAGCAGTTAGATTTAGGTCTCCTAAGATTGAAGGGGGGTTTTAGTTAGGGGTATTAGATCGAACACTTGTATAATGTAAGGTGTTTTATTTTTTAAGTGACTTTTTCGGTGATTTCTCCTTATATTCTCTTGATTTATTACTATGCGTACATGACAGGTCGGGTTTTGTTGACATTTTGTTTGCTGTTTGAGAAAATATATTTTGAACCGTATATGATAAAATGGAAGTTGAGAAGCGAAGTTCAAAGGGGGGGTTTCTTCAGTTATTTGACTGGAATGTCAAATCTCGGAAGAAACTCTTCTCAAATAAACCCGATTTACCAGGTAAACTTCTTTTTTCTTTACTTGATACAGAAAAATGCTAATTCTGTTAGCTCATTTTTTTTTTTTTTTTCCGTTTGGTGTTGCACAGAAAGTTCGACACAAGGAAAAGAGAATCTAGACAATTTGGCTATATCGAGGCTTCATCAGGTACATTCTCCTTTGTTATTGAATACCACATTTTCATGTACCCAATTAGTAAACTCGTCACTTAGCTTTTATTAACAGTTGACATGCTTTTTTATAGATGAAGTTACACGAGAGTATTCATGGGACTGGAAGTGATTGGGCTTCATCCATTAGTAACGATGAAGGGGGTGGAACCAAAGCCCCTGGGGTAGTGGCTCGACTTATGGGATTAGAATCTTTGCCAACGTTAGATGCTTCTGATCCTGGTTTTACTCCATTTATTGACTCTCACTCTTTTAGACATTCTATTGAAACTGGGCATCATTTTGTGGATTACGGTATGCGAAATAAGCTGGATGGTTTTTCAAGGAACCCAGTACAAGATAGATTACAAAAGTTGCAGAACCGACCAATTGAGAGATTTCAAAGCGAGGTATTACCACCAAGATCAGCTAAATCTGTACCTATTAGTCACCACAGAATGTTGTCTCCGATTAAAAGTCCAGGGTTCGTTCTTTCAAGAAATGCCGCTTATATTATGGAGGCAGCTTCCAAGATGATTGAACAGAGTCCCCAGTCAAATTTTAGTGGAAGACAGCCATCTTTCGCTTCTTCTTCAATCCCCTTAAGAATCCATGACCTCAAAGAGAAAATGGAAGCTGCACAAAGAACATCCAGAATTCATGAAGCATCACAAAGACCGAAATCAAATAACAATGTAAATTCATCAAAATCACATCTTCGTGACAAAGGCCAATGTCAGTCCGAAATCGTGGTTTTGAAGCAAGCTGGTGCTGGAAATTTAAAGCAAAAGAACAAATCCGTTGCACCTTCAACTCCTGCAAAAACAAATATTCAGAAATTAGAGGGGACCACCTCAAGAAATAGTAGGAATACGATGAAGCAAAAGGAAGATGATGGGAAGTCTGTCCAATTGGATAAAAAACCAAGAAATACACCAAAAAGAGTGCAGAATAGATTGACAGCAGGCAGAACCCCCGAGGTGCTCACACAGAACAATCAAAAGCAGAACTCGGCATCTCACAAAGACCGCACGAGTTTGAAACCTAGAGTCCCCTACCAGCATGATAGAAAAACAACTTCCACAAATGGTGTTAAATCATCGAAGAGGGCTGTTGAAAACCCGGTGGTTGGGGCCAGAAAAGTTCAGTTAGGGACATCTGAAACTGGAAAGGAAATGTTGTCTAAAACAAAGACCTTTTCTGGAAAGAAAAGGCCAACAGAAGGCGATAGTAGTTTTGATGGAACTACTACTAACAATGGACTGATGAAGGAAAAAGAAAGGTCTGTAAAATGTAATATAACTATAGATGGATCTTCAAATTGGGAGTCTGTTGACAGGAAAAATGGCATGGATGTTGTGTCGTTTACATTTACATCACCTATTAAAAAATCAGCGTCTGAATCTGAGTCTTCTGGTCAATCAGGAGTGAAGAATCGGGGCATGCGTCTTATGTTTGAGGATCAACCTGATACGGGGACTTCAGAGTTCCCTTCTTTCGAAACACCTGTGATTGATAGTGATGCTTTAAGTGTTTTATTGGAACAGAAGCTTAGGGAACTGTCTTCTTTAGTTGAGACATCCCAGTGTGATGTTGAAAGCAGTGCATCTGCTAAAAATGACAAGATGATTTCACACGATTCAGATGTCTCTATAGTTGATCCGCTATTGGTTAAAGCTAAACCGGAGTGGCAGGTATTATTCTTATTCATAACACACACACGAACACAATAATCTCTTGCACACAATGGTCTTGACAGGTATAGGTTAATTATAAAGATAGAAGAAAATGGGAATTTAAGGCTATATGTTCTTAGTGTTTTGGATTTTCGTTTTGTCTTCTATAAGGATTATAATGTAGTTGTTTTTGCCGTAGCATGTAAGTGCTCCTCAAACAAAGTATTTTCAGTGAATGCAAGCGTGCATTTTCTTTTCTTACACACTGTAATTTGAGATTCGGATTTAGTGAACCTCAGCATCAACATAACCCGAGTAATATTAGCATGCTAAAACTAATTAAGCAGTAATGTTTAAGAAGAATCTTGATAAAAAATGATGTTAAAGTCCATGCCTAAGAAGAATCTTGATAAATAAATAGTACTATGGAACCGTTGTTAAGACAGGAATAAGAGAAGCAATATGAAGCTAACCCAATTGATTTAGGATGTGTTCATTTAGTATATATGCATACAGACCAAGATGCGTGGGCCGATCTTATTAGTTATTAGTCTTCATATCTATATTTCCTGGCTGTTTTCTATTTTTGAAAGTTAACGTTCTTCATTTCTTAACCTGAGGAATGGGATTATAACGGGGCTAGAATATGGCTTTCTTTCAGCCCCTGGGCATATCTTTTCTTATATATAATATGTCCATGGTACCATAATATGTGGGGTTGCCATAATTTATTGCATGATTTTCAATAAAATTTGTATGTGAAACCTTTTCTTTTTGCAGGGAGTTGAATTGGCAGAATGCGAAAGAGAGAGTGAAAAATTCGGACGTGGGATAAAACATGAGTCTCAGAATCTCTGCACAAGTCCAAGTCTGGAACCATCTTTATCAGATGATAGTTGCATCACATCCAACAGCACAACCACTTTAACTAGTAACGGTAACTATATTTAACAACATTCTATGAGGTTTAGCTTTTTGTGTACGAGAAAACTAAAGGTGGCAAAATGGGTGGGCTGGATAGGTTGGGTGAAAGGTCAAACGAACAGTTTAAGATTGGACCTACCCACAAACCATTCTTTAATCTATACTTTGAACTTCTAAAAGTTATAGTTGTGCAAAATTTGATTATGTAACTATATCCATTTGATTCGTTTTTAGTTAAATCGCCCAGTAAAGATAAAAACATTTCTCAAGTCGACCCATTTATAAGTAAATGGGACAAAATTGCCACAAAACATGTTTCCCTCTGTCATGTTAGGAGATATCTAATTGTAAGTTCTTTTTCTTCTCGTTTTAACAGAACCAAGTTTTCAGTTGAACTTGTAGAAACTCCATAATTTCATAGAAAACAATGCAGTAGTGCATATTGTCAAAGTCCGATAATTGACATTGACATTTTACAATATCTTATCTTCTAAATGTTACCGACTTGTCTTTCCTCCCCCTCAGGAAACATGCACAATATGTGTTTAAGAAACATGGAATTTTTGGCAGAGGAGATAGAATTGGAAGATTCTGCCACATCTTTTACTAACAGCCTATTTGAATTTACATCGATGCCAAGATGGTCATCACAATGGGAGTTGGAATATATCAGTCAAGTTCTGAACTATGCAGAATTGGTATTAGACGATTTAGCTTTTGGCCGAAAGGTCACAAATCTCAATCTGTTTGATCAGCTGGAGAATCAGAACAAAAACATAGACCCCTTGTTAAAGCTACAGAGGAAAGCTTTGTTCGACTGTGTGAGTTTGTGTTTGGAAAGTAGGCGTGAATGTGCCTTTAGTGGAAACTACGAAGAATGGAGAAAATGGTCAAAGATGTTCAAAAAGAAGGATTTGCTAGCAGATGAAATACAAAAAGAGATAAGCGGGTGGACACACATGGAAGATTTGAATGTGGATGAGGTGGTGGAGAAGGACATGAGTAGCGGAATTGGAAAGTGGTTGGATTTTGAAAGTGAAGCTTTAGAAGAAGGCGTGGTGATGGAAAACGACATCTTGACTGACTTGATTGATGAAATAGTAGCTGATTTTTGTCTTTCTTCTGATTAATCTACGATGAACAATTGTACCTATTAAATGATTGATGGATATGTTTAGTTTCGAGATACACTTGTGGAAAACATTATCACGTTTTAAAGGTCCATGACGGTTAGGACATTGGTCACACCGGGGTTGCATAAACTGAAATCATGAGATGCTTCTTGCTACAAAGAAAGCTCAGCTATGTTCTAATACCTTGGGTAATAGAGGCCGTACGATGCCCATTAGTAATGACCCTTTTATCAATAACATGCATTAAATATGTTTTCGACTTCTATTATGCCTAATTAATCACCAAGGCCTTTTAATAAAGGTTTTTTTTATTTTATTTTTCACGTTTGTGGTTTGCAAAACCTTCCGCATTGTGATTTGTTGAGTGTGTGAATCACCTTTTCGATTTGTTACGTTCTTTTTAGAAATCAAATTAAGAACTGAGAAAAGAACACGATCACACCAGGAATTGCTCCTCGTTTAGAAAGCAATTCGAGCGATAATCGACTGAATTAGGGTTCATACGAATAACCGAATGATTGCAGAGAAAATAAAGGGAAAAAAAATGAACTAACAATCTAAAACCAATTATTCTTAGCAGCTAACCACCTATTTGTAATTGGTTTCTCCCGACCCGAATACAACCCGTGGACTATTTGACCTATGACCACTCATTGACTTACTTATTTGATGGATCAAAGATCACGTGAGAACCACGTGACTACACAAGTTTTGGTTTATAACATAACCATTCTTTTGTATATGCATCTTTCACGTGGTGGCAAGTAGGGGTGTAACCGTTCCGAACTGGTAAGAAGTTGAAGAGAATTGGACTGGATCGAGAATTGGCAAGTTGAAATAACTTGGACCGAGAATCGGAACATAAATTTTGAGTATGCGGTCGGTTTGGTACTTCGGTCCAAAATCGAAGTAATTCTTATGTTGTTTTATATGGAACAAGTAAATGTTGCAAATTTTTTGTTTATTTTTAAGTTGATGGAACAACGGCTTTCTAACATATAATATGGAATCATATCAATTTGCAATTATTATCAAAACCAATAAAAACTTAAAACTAATTATATGCTAAACGCCAACCATATCAATATAAATTGTATCATGAGCACCTTTAAACAAGCTAAGTACTATAAAATTAACTAGTAGTAATAGTATTATCTCAAAAACTAAAACGAGACGAAACAAATACCAAAAACAAGAAACATAAATTGTTGATTTATTCGTTCATCATTAGATTGTTAATGATCTAAGTTCTCCGCATCTTCAATCTCGTCGTTTTTTTTTCCCAAAATTCACTTGAAATATATATAAATCAAGAGCAATGATACACAAGTATAAAAAATGTCTAAAATCAAGTCTGAACCATAGAACAAAAATATTTTCCTGTAACTCTCTTTTGTTCTATTAAGTATTAACTAATCAATTTTCAAATCAACCAATCACAGTTTTAGGTCTACTTTTAGACTTGTACAATTAGATCTATGAATCACTTTCCACAAATTAAATGTAATATATAGATTTACGTCTCGTTATGTATAGAAAACCAAGTTTTTATCATTACAACTTACAAATATATTTGACAAAAAGTAAATGAAAGACATTGAACCCTAACAAGCTCAAACAACTTAGGCACAATTACATTAGAAAAAAAAAACAAAAGAAAAACAAACAATGTGTTACATATTTCTTTGGTTAGGTTCTTCTTCGACGTCAGTTTATAATTAATCTGGTTCTTTAGACTTTTCGATTCTCTAATTTCTTGAATATATTTAAAAAGAGAAAATGCAAGATCACCAAATTAGTATAAAAGTATTAATCACCAAACTAGTATAAAAGTATGAGCTTCGATTAACATAACCGAACATTATTCAAAGCTTGGACTAGTTTTGAAAAAATTATAAAAAAACATGATTTATAATTTCCAAATTTAGAGTCCAATTTAAGATTTATCATAATCAAAATAAGTAGAAGAAACGTAAAAGGGAAGTGTTTAATTTTGCCCTAACTTGTACTATCAACAATGGAAGGCAAACATATTTCAAAATGTACCAGAAATCAACTACTACAAAGTGAAGAGAATTCACGTAAAAAAAAAAAAGAGGAAATCAGCTATGAATGTAAGTTTACTTGTTGATTTTTCTGGTTAACTTATGTTTTAATTTGATTTTTTGTTTTCTAGGATGAAAAATGGTGCCATCATGGTCATCTAACTCAAACTGCTCCTCTTGTTGAATGCAACAAATGTAAACATAACAAATTTTGTGTCTCCTGCATCGCTAAATGGTATGCTCTATTCTTGCTATTTTCAGTCTTTTCTTGTGTAGCCATGTTTCTTATTAGGTTTTTTCGTAATATGCTTGCTTGTAACGACTATAGATACAGGCCCGTCAGAGTACTGTTTGTGATTTTACATTCTAGGAATGAATTATGGACTGATAATAAAAAGAATGAAGAATCCTTGATATATGTGTATGTTTTGGGACTGTTTTTAATTTGTTTCTTTTTTATTTGATTTCTGAGCAGCTTCATATCAATATTCTACCCAACTCTGCATTATACCACCGTCCCATCCAAAACATCAACCCTTCAAAACCCCCATGAAAGCCCCATACCCAACTGTCATACCTATTCGTATAATCCAAAACAGCATAAAACATCATGACCATTTCTTTCATATATGACTTTCTTTTCATATTCTTGTAGGTACCCCAATGTTTCAGAGGAAACGTTTGTTGAGGCTTGCCCCGTTTGTTGCAATAATTGCAACTGCAAAACATGCTTGCGTGGATCTTTACCTAAAGTTAGTTTTATTTCTGCAAAAAACTCATTGGTAATGATTTTTTGTTTCATTAATTCTCAAGGCAATAACACAAGTTGCTTCATATATCTGCAGTGGTATTCTTTCACTCAACTAGATAAAATTCAATACTCCAAACACTTCATACAAAACGTTTTCCCGCTTGTGACACGTATGAATGAAGATCGTAGGATGGAGAAGGAGTTGGAGACTGAAGTTAAAGGTAACTTATTTAACCTCTTTCTGTAGATATGCATATATGGTTTTTCTAATATTATCTGATTGGGCAGGATTATCGTTTTCAGAGTTACGCATGAAGGATGCCGAGTGTGATATGAATGATGATATATTTTGGTATGTTAGAACATTTTGTGGTATTATAATTATATAGAGGTTTGAAAAGTGATAATTTACACGTGCAGCAACAACTGTGGAACATATTTGTATGACTTATATAGAAGTTGTGGATGTGGCTATGATCTATGTCTAGTATGTTTCCGAGATTTATGTGAAGGTCAAATTGGATTGAAAGCCCGTATAGACGGTAGCATTCCTTGCCCACCAAAAGATATTGGCGGTTGTGAAGACGGGAATCTTGAGTGGAAACGTATAATGCCTGTTAATTGGGTTTCAAATATGTTAGAGAAAGCACATATGATATACAAAAACAACAAAAATATTCCCCTCTCTTCTATGAAATGTAATGCGAGTCATTTGTGCTCTCTAAATGCTAAAGATATCCAACCGACAGAGATGCAGCATTTTCAATTTCATTGGTCAAAAGGTGAGCCCATAATAGTCAATGACGTGCTCTCAAATTTAACTTCCCCGGGGATAAGTTGGGATCCAATGGTTTTGTGGAAAGCTTTTCATGATACCACAAAAGGTAGTAATTCCACCCTTTCATATGCGTATGAAGTTAAAGCAGTCAATTGCTTTGATTGGAGTGAGGTGAATCTCGATCTTTACAAGTTCTTTAAGGGATACTCAGAAGGGTGGCCCGTGATTCTAAAATTGGAAGATTGGAAACCTCGTGGGTTATCTGAAGAAAAATGGCCACGTCATTTTGTTGAATTTATGAGCTGCTTACCGTTCAAAGATTACACACATTTTAGGTTCCTTGATGGATCCTTGAAACCGGACATGGGTCCAAGAATGGATATAGGTTATGGCTATTCTATTACTAAGCTTCACTACGATAAGTCTGATACCGTACGTATTTTTTTTATAAACATTCATTTTTTATTCGAAAAATAAAGATATTTCCTTTTCAGTATTATGATCCTTGGCTTATAATTTATTATGGTTTGTTTATAATACAACTTGTAGGTGAGTGTACTCACACATACATCAACCACAAAGCTTAAAAAGTCAAAAATGGTGAAACAAAAGCATGAAAGTTCTGTTTGCGAGGAGGAAGGTGCTGAGTGGGATATATTCCGGAGGGAAGATATACCAAAGTTAGAGGATTATCTTAGGAACCACTCCGCTAAGCTGGTAACTTAATTAACTTTCCAATACAGAAGATATCCATTACTGTGTAATGCTTACGTGTTGGTTAAGATCTTATAACTATGTGACTCACCAGATTACTCACCCTATACACGACCGGACTTTTTACCTGACCATGGAACATAAAAGAAAACTTAAAGAGGGATTTGGTATGCCTTCAAAACATATCTTGCTGATTTCTTATAATGTATTCACAGATTTCTTGATTCATCTTTTATGTTGATTAGGAATCGAACCATGGACCTTCAAACAAAAGTTGGGTGATGCGGTTTTTATAGCAGCTGGTTGTCCTTATCAAGTTAGAAACTTGAAGGTTAGATAGTATTGTACAGACTTGTTTATATCGATCATAATGATAAGAGGCGCTTCACTTTTGTAATTAATTTTGCTAATAAAGTTTCCTCGTTATTATAGTCAAATACGAAGGTTGAATTTAACTTTATTTCACCTGAAAGCTTTGGCGAATGCATCCGCTTACAGCACGAAATCCGTATGCTTCCAAATAATCACAGGGCGAAACAAGACAAGCTAAATGTAAAGTATCCTAAACTTATCCACTTAATTTCATAATTCTGTTCTTTACCCTCTTTCTTTTTATGCGTTATAGATCGGGAAAATAATGATATATACACTAGACCATGCTGTGGAGAACTTGGCTTCTAATTTGCCCATTGATGATCTTCAATTTGCCGAGGTTCCCATTATCTTAAATGGTAAGTAAACTGAGACAACTGCCTGACCGTCTAACGGTTGGTTCTCATTACATATTAAACTTTGTTGCAGATGCTGATGTGAGTATATGCACTCACAGCAACAATTATATTATGGACACTGAGAACGATAATGAATCTAGTTTGTCGATGTTTGAGGAGAAAACGCCACAGGATCCTCCTGGAACTGAGAGCGATGATGAATCTAGTTTGTCGATGTCTGAGGAGAAAACCACACAGGATCCTTCTGAAACTGCAGAAATGTGGCAGGGTTATGATATTGGACCAGAGGCACAAGAGTTATTGCGATCGGTCAAGCACTGCTTCCCCAACACATTTCAAGTAGTCAACCTTCATTCGAAAGAACTGTGTCTGCCCTTTCTGAAACGTTTCCATGTGGTCATCAGAGGGTTCATGGAAACATACGTGAATACACTCTCGAAAGATCAGATCAATAGCCTCCATGAGGATCTCAATGAACTCGAGATCGCTGGATTCGATCTTTCATGGGCCCACCAGAGGCTTATCATGGTGGAGAAATTAAAGTTTGTAAATGACGATTTGACAAAAGAGCTCACTATTCTACAAGAATCTTTAGAACCACTCAGCCAAAAGTTGGCCAAACGACATAGGGAGTTTTTGGAAGCTCTTGAAATGTTGAAGAAGGTCCAGTTTGAGTATGATAACGCTAACGATGCTCGAAACAAAAAGGCATGTGAAATGGCTGAGAAATTCGGGGCTGAATATGACCGTATACTGAAGGGCCAACTTGGTTATGGTATGTTGTCCGCGTGCTAAATCATAAGTACTGTTTTAGGGTCACACGTGTAGTTTTTTAAATGGCAACATGGCCGGTTTTAGGTAATTAGACTTTTATTGTCGGTAGTCGTACGTTAGGAAACTGTTTTTAGAGTTCGAATTTATGTATACATAAATGATGATTATATTTGTCAGGCTCGATAGTGCTTGTGGCCTTGAAACAATGCAAAAAAGTTGAGTAAATTGTGATAATATACTTGACTCTTTTCTGACTTTAACTTTGACTTTGTAAGCTAGTTTATGACTTCATAAATTCAAAACCTATTTGTAGCATTAACATTGTTGACATAGGGTCCGACCACCTGATTCGGGTCAGGACCGAATCAGGTGGTCCGAAACCTTTAGTTCGGTCGGGAAAAGACAAAAGGGGATGAATACGACAAGAAATCGACAAAAGAGGAAAGGAAAGATACTCTGACAAAGCATCACTCTTTTAACCGATGGATAAAAGGAGTAAAATCCAGGGAACATCCTATTATCCAGATTGTCTCCTATAAATACCCAGGTAAACAGTAAGTATCCACAAGTTATTTACATACAGCTTTATGCTTTTATCTTTTTGTCCGAACTAGAGTACTTATTCTTACGCCCGAGTTGAATCAGGGGTATAGCCCCCCTCAACCTGGTGTCTTTTCTTAGTGCAGGCAAGTCGGACGAAGGATCACTGAGGTTAATTCAAGGGAAAACGGACTTCAAGTTAGGTCTAGACTAATTCGGGTCGGACTTAGGAGTTTAGTGGACTTTTGTATTAACATTTTGGCGCCATCCGTGGGACCGAAGAAAAACACTCACTTGAAATGGAAACTCCAGCTGATACAATTAACTTGATAACCAATGAGGGACCGAGCTCCGATAGGAACACTGAGAGAGAAACCAGAACTGACGGAGAGTTTTCTAGTAAATTCGTAAAGGATAACATAGAGTTACTGAAAGCGTTGGTCGAAGAACATGAACGCACGGAATCATTGAAAAAGGGGAAAGGGAAGATGGGAGAGGGTTCTCAGAAGGAGGGATTTAGAGGGAAGAGGCTGAACTTCGATGAAGAAGAAGAATCGGAAGGCGAAGATGAGGATTTAAGCTTGCCATACCAGTCAGATTTCTCCTCTAAATTCACAAAGAGGATCGCTCGATTCCCAATTCCACCAAAAACAAAAATGCCTGGCATCATTCGGACTTATGACGGATCCGGAGATCCAGATGACCACCTTAACACGTTTGCCGGAGCTGCAGAGACTAAGTTGTGGTCAATGCCTGTGTGGTGTCGGATGTTTGCACAGACACTCGTCGGGCCCGCGCGAATATGGTTTCAAGCGTTAGAGCCTGGACAGATAGATAGTTACAAAGAATTGGAGGTAGTGTTTGGGTCGTTCTTTACACAACAAAGGAAATATCTGAAAGGACCGACAGATGTCCATAAAACGAAGCAGAGAGATGGGGAAGGATTCAGGGAGTTTGTAGAAAGGTGGAAAAAAGAGATGTTACAGGTGAAGGGAGCTTCGGAAACCATGAAGATTTCGGGATTCATGGAAGGAATTAAGCCACCCACACTGATAGAATCCTTCAATGCTAGAGTCCCTAATACAGTGGAAGAAATGATGGTAAGGGTGAAATAATTCATCAAAGGAAAAGAGGCATCGGGGCGAACGGAGGAATTAGGAGGACGAATGACAGGAAACTCAGGGACCTCGTGGAAGGGGTCAGGAGTACCGACATCTAGGTCGATACAGGGGAGAAGATCGTTCGGTTCACCTAACAGAGCCCACATATATGGGGGAAAGTTTCCCGTGTCCCCCATTTCCCCAAGAAACAATACTATCTCGGGACCAGGGGATAGTAGGAGAAGTGTCCATTTCACTGAATTACTGAAAACACCGATGCAGATCATGAACACAGAAAGAGGGATCAATCTAGTAAAGCCACCTCCGGGAACCCTCCCGGGAACTCCGGAAAAGGGGAACCTAGATAGATACTGTGATTTTCATATGGATAGAGGACATGCCACGAATGATTGTTACGCATTGAAGAAGCAAATCGAGGAGGCGGTTCAAACGGGAAGGTTTAACCATTTGGTTCGGGACATAAGAGGAGGAAACAAGCAAGTAAGGAACGATTAAGGCCCTAGAGGAAAGCCGAAGGAGATCCACATGATTCGAGCAGTAGACAGGGCTGAACCTGAGCAAGAGAAGGAAGTACCAAGAGACTGGATGAATCAGGTTATAGCATTCCCCCCGTTGAATGCTATAAACCCACTGATGACCCAATGCTTATTAAGGCTCATGTGGCTGATCACCTAGTTCACCGAATTTATATAGACGATGGAAGTGCATCGGAAATCATGTTCGAACATTGCTTTCGAGAATTGGATCCGGCCTTAAAACGAAAGATGAAGATAAAGGAGGTTCCATTGGTGGGATTTGCCGGGCAAACAAAGTCCTCCATCGGGGAGATATGTTTACCGGTGCAGCTGGCTGAGGGTGATAAGATCCGAACAGTATGTATGAACTTCTTAGTAGTAGCGGCTGCGTCTCCCTATAATTGTATTTTAGGGAGGCCAGGGTTGAAGAAGCTGGGAGCAGTAGCATCAACTGTGCATGGGATGATGAAGTTCCCCACACCTGGAGGAATAGCCACCATTACTTCGGAGGGGAATAGAGGTTGCCATTAGGTGCAAAGATTAGTGGTAGAAGAAAACAAAACATTAGAGGAGCAGGTCCAAGTCAACCCCTGCTTTCCGGACCAAATGATAACAATTGGGAAGGCTCTGACGGAAGAAACCAAAAGAAGGTTAGTGACAATGTTAAAGCAGAATAAGGAAGTATTTGCATGGAAGCCAGAAGATATGACGGGGGTGCCAAGGGAGGTAGCAGAACATCGTTTGAGCGTTTATAAGGCTTCCGAACCAGTGGTACAGAAGAAAAGAGTTCTAGCTCCGGAGAGAAGCAGGGCGGCATGTGAGGAAGTTGATCAATTGGTAAGGGCAGGGATACTCCGAGAGGTCAGATACCGGACGTGGGTGGCTAACCCAGTCATGGTACCTAAAGGGGACAAGACATGGCGGATGTGTGTGGACTTCAAGGACCTCAATAATGCATGCCCCAAGGATGCATACCCTTTGCCGGAGATAGATCTGAAGGTGGATTCGTTGGTAGGATTCCGATACAAGTGTTTTTTGGACGCATATAAGGGATACCACCAGATACAGATGGCCCGAGAGGACGAAGACAAGACGGGTTTCCACACGGATCAAGGAGTATACTGTTACAAGAAGATGCCATTCGGGCTCAAAAATGTTGGTGCTACGTATCAAAGACTTATAGACAAAGTGTTTAAGGCTCACATAGGTCGAAATATGGAGGCTTATGTGGATGATCTGGTAATCAAAAGTGAAACTGAGGAGGCAATGTTGAAGGACATCAAAGAAATATTCGAAGTGCTGAGGAAGGTAAACATGAAGTTAAACCCCAAGAAGTGTTCGTTCGGAGTGGAAGAGGGCAAATTCTTAGGCCACATCATCATGCCCCAAAGCATTAGAATTCATCCGGATAGGGTAAAAGCTATTACCAATATGATGGCACCAAAAACGTTGCAGGAGGTACAAAGTTTGAACGGAAGGATAGTGGCGTTGGGAAGGTACCTCTCCAAATCTGCCGAAAGGGCGTTACCCTTTTTCAAGACGTTGAAGCAGTGTATGAACAAGAAGGATTTCAGGTGGACGGAGGAAGCAGATAAGGCTTTCCAAGAAATGAAGAAGTATATAGTAGATCTACCATACTTAACAGCACCCCGAAAGGGAGAAACCTTATTGGTATACTTAGCAACCAATGGAGAAGTGGTAAGTGCCGTGCTACTAGTGGAAAGAGAGAAGAAGCAATTACCTGTCTACTTCATCAGTAAGGTGTTGCAGGGAGCGGAGCTTAATTACAACTCGTTAGAGAAGCTTTCTTTGGCTCTCTTGTTTACATCGAGGAGGCTAGGAAGATATTTTCAAGCACATAAGATAAGGGTGATTACAGACCAGCCATTGAAGCAGATACTGACTCGTCCGGAGATGGCAGGAAGAATAGCAAAATGGGCTATTGAACTAGGAGGCCATGACATAGAGTACGCCCCAAAAACAACAGCAAAAGGGCAGGTGTTGGCAGACTTTTGTAAATGAAATTCCGGACCAAGGGGTAGTATTGGCTGAACCAATGACAATGCTAGGGAAAAGGAAAAGAGCAAAAGGAACCACCTGGAAATTATACACCGACGGAGCAGCCAGCAAAGAGGGAGCCGGAGCAGGCATCATCCTAATTAGTCCGGAGAAGGAGGAATTTGCATATGCCATCCGTTTGAAGTTCCAAAGTTCTAATAACGAGGCAGAATATGAAGGGGTTTTAGCCGGACTAAGATTAGCTAAAGGCATGAAGGTAGAAAGATTACGAATCTACGTTGATTCGAAGCTCGTGGCAAATCAGGTGAATGAAGAGTACGGCGCAAAGGATGATCGGATGAGAAGGTATAGAGACAAAGTGGTGGCCCTTATGAAGGAGTTTGATTCTTGCAAAATCAAACAAATACCAAGAAGCAAGAACAAGAGGGCGGATGTATTCAGCAAAGTAGCGTCTATAGCGGGATCAACCATAGAAGCCTTGGCCAGTAACATCTTCCTGGAAGCGATTGAGAGAAGATCCATTGACGAAGTGGTCGAAGTGAATGTCATAGTCGAAGAGGAGGGAGTCACATGGATGACACCTTTGGTGGAGTACCTGATCAATGACACGCTGCCTGAAAGTGCAGCAGAAGCAAGAAAAATCCGAATGAAAGCCACTCAGTATGTCATGATGGAATGGGTATTATTCCGGAGGAACTACTTGGCACCATTGCTCCGGTGTGTAGGGCCCCTACAGGCTAATTATGTGATCAGAGAAGTACATGAAGGATCTTGCGGAATGCACGCGGGGCCAAGGGCAGTGGTGGCCAAAATAATGAATTTGGGGTATTATTGGCCCACGATGCATCAAGATGCATACCAAGAAATAAGAAAGTGTGATTCATGTCAAATCCATGCACCGATCCCCAAGCTTCCCAAAAGTGACATGATTTCGGTTACAGCAGCGTGGCCTTTCTTTAAATGGGGAATGGATATAGTTAGACCATTTCCGGAGGGGCCAGGAAAGGTTATATTTTTGTTGGTAGCGGTAGATTATTTTACAAAGTGGGTCGAAGCAAAGCCCTTAGCACGAATTACAAGGGCTCAAGTGTTGAAATTCTTCTGGGAAAATGTGGTATGCATATTCGGGTTGCCGGGCGAAGTAGTGATAGACAATGGCAAACAATTTGTAGATGAGCCTTTCAAAGGGTGGTGCGAGCAGATGCAAATTAAACAAGTCAAAACGTCCGTAGCACACCCTCAGGCCAATGGGCAAGTAGAGCGAATCAACCGGAGTCTGGTGGAGGGAATCAAGATGCGTTTGGGAAGGTACGAACGTAACTGGGTGGATCAAGTGCCAAACGTACTTTGGGCACATCGAACCACAAAAAAGACAAGCACGCAAGAAACACCCTTCAGTCTGACCTATGGTTCGGAAGCTGTCATACCACCAGAGATAGGAATGCCCACTTACAGGAATGTGCAACGAGAGGGCGGGGATAATGAAGGAGAGTTGCGAATTAATCTGATGTTGGCAGAAGAGTGAAGAGAAGCAGCTCACGTTCGGGAAGCCCGATACAAGAAAAGGATCGAGCAGTATTACAATAAGAAGGTCCGAAAGATCAGTTTTAAGGAGGGGGAATTCGTGTTCCGGAAGAACGAAGCAAGTAGGCAGGAAGATGAGGGTAAGCTGGGTCCGAAATGGGAAGGGCCGTATCAGGTAATACAGAACAACGGAAATGGTTCATACAAATTGAAACACCTAGATGGAACCTTAATCCCTCGAACCTGGAACGAAATGAATTTGAGAAAGTGCTACATGTGATACCGGGGTTTTCCCGAGGAGAAAAAACATTGTATTTCCTTTATGCCAAGTAAAGTCTTGATGATCCAAAGACTTATGTTCTTTGTCTGTTTTGTTTTTAACAAGTAATAGTTTGTAATACCGGGTTTTTCCCGAGGCAATTGGTATTAATGGAAAGAATGAATGGTTGATTTTTCTTACATGATGCATTTAATTCGTTAATTATGCTTATACCGGACCAGAATCCGAGGAAAATAACACGGCTTGACTTAGCAGCCAAGTACACCATAAAAGTGTAATTCCGAATGACGATTCGAGGCAATACCGAACTACTTGGTTCGATGACAATACACAATTCAAAGCAGAAACTAGCAATATAAACACAACACATAAAAATATAAGAGGCACTTTCATTAAAAAAGGGGACTTAAACCCCAACACCAACTTACAAAAGTAGTCAACAAGTTACACCTACCAGTTTAAACATGAAAATTACATTGATAAACTAAGGATTTTCCTTTGCAGGAGACTCCGGGTCAGGGAGAGTAGGTTCCACAGCCTTAAAAGCTTCAAGCATCTGGGTATCGGTAGCAGCTAGAGCATCCAAGTATGAGTAATGGGTTGGGGGAAAAGCTTCTTTCGCTGCAGAAAGAGCAGCTTCGGCGGAAGGGTCATGATAAAGAGATTGGTTAATACGCTGTCCTAGCCGATGCCCTTTGTACCCCGCAACCACACCATCGTGGCATCCCGAACGATAGTAGGCAAGATTGACTCTAGCACTTGCATCCTGAAACTCCTTGCTCTTAAATATGCTTCCCATCACGTGCTTCGGACCATGAGAAACCAACCAGCTTCGATCTTCCTGAAGTACGGCATTTGCAGCCTCCAATTCTGAGACCCGAGATTCAAGTTCCTGGACTTTTACTCTTTCTTGAACCAAGTCATTGGTTGCTTGAGAGCTCCGGGCTTCAGCAGCAGATAGATCGGAAGATACAGCATTGATTTGATTTTTTAGTTCCTTCACAGTTCCGCTATGATTAATGTTCAGCTCTCCCAATGCCCGAACTGCGTCTTCATTAATAGAAGAGGTCTCGACGCCAGAAGTCCGAGCTTTCTTTAGCTCCTCTACTTCTTGGCGGAGGTTGGCGGCTTGATCCTCAAGCTCTTTCTTCTCTTTATCAAGACGAATCTGCAACGCATCTGCCCTTTGGTTGCTCAGGGAGACATTTCTTTCAAGGGCCTCACCAATCGAGTTTGATCCCGAACTTCATCCTCGGAAACAAGCCACCTCGACCGGACCTCAGGAGCAATAACTAGAAGCTGGGATACCAAATAGTCAAGTTGTTCGGCTAAAGCGAAATCATTGGTATTATTAAGACGAATGACTTCAGCCATAGTTGATAAAGTATCCAAGAGATCACGACAGACACCAGCATCGGTGTACAGGGAACGATTATACCCATCTTTGAAGCGCGGTTGAAATTTTTTACCAGCAATGGAAGCTTCAACACCATTCAAATCCGAAGTCTCAAGAAGGGGCTCTTTATCCTTCGGTTCTTTCCCTTTCGGATTGACAATCTTGTTGGGACCCTTGGTACCAATGGTTTTCTTTCGGCTGGTGGTATATTGTTTCTATTTGGTGAGGGGGGACTTTCCTTTGCTAAGCTTAAACGGACTAGCCGTCTTCTCGGATGAAGCAGTGGGTTGCTTAGAGGTAACTGTCTTTTTTGCCTCAGAAGAGGACTTGCTGGAAATAAGAACAGGTGAGGCTTTAGAGCCCTTAACATTCTCCTTCGGTGGGGAAGGAACGGGAGTTTCCAAAATCTTTCCACCCTTCGGACCAGTGCCGGAGGAGCCAGCACCAAGTCCCTCGGAAATTGTTGATTTCTGTTTCGACAACTTGGGAGGCTGATCAACCTCACCCTCATGATGAGAATAACCTTCCTCCTCCATAATTTTTTCCACTTCAGATTCGGTTTTGCCCTTAGGGGTAGCAGGGCATGATCTGTTGGAATAAGCAGGATGATTTTCAAAAGCAGGCTCCTCTGATTCGGCATGGTCGGAGGAGGAAGAAGATTCATCAGATTCGGAGAGTAATCCATACTCTTCCGAGCCAGCTTCCTCAGAGGCAGCAAAAAGTTCTTCAGTATCAGGGCTAACCTCCTTAGCGGGAGGAGAAGGAGCTGAAGTGGAAGCATGTTGCTCCTTGGTCTTCGAGGCCTGGGAAGTAGGAGGAACCTTAATGGTTTCCTTGGTTTTCTTCAAGGGGGGACCTTTCATAGCTTTCTTGGAATGGGAGGATTTTCTCTTTCTCTTCGCAGTGGCTTGTGCTTCGGCATCGGTGTAAGGTGCTGGTATATCATCATTCGGAAGAACAACACGATCCAGAGTCGTGGTTAAAAAGCTTGGAGCACCTGCGGCAAGGAGAGCCGAACCAATCACAACCCCTTCCCAATCCTTCATCTCCAAAAAGGATAGAAGAGGGAGCGCTGTATCCCGAAACAATAAGAGTTAGTTCGTAGCAACACATAAATACACAGACATAAGGAAAGAGGGCAAGAACGAACCTTTATCTTCAAACCTCAAACATGGGCGAGCTTGAGGGCGATTCCAGTTCCGGCTCAGTCCGGTCAAAACTAGGATCCTTTCCGGATAAGAGCGGGCTTTGATCGGATGAGTTTGCAGATCCATAACAAGCTCATAATCCAAATCCTTTTTATCAGGCTCCGGATCAGTAAGGACATCATCCCTTGTACACCATCTCATGCGAATCGGGGCTACCGAAGCGTTGACGAAGAAGAAGCGATTCTTCCAGTGCTTTAGGGACGTAAGATACCAATCGTTGCACACCGGAGCATTTCGTCTCTTGTCAACAGTAAGCCAATCTCCGTTTAACCCCACCTTATAAAAATAACGAAAAGCCAGTAGATTGGGGGCTTTGTTGAAGGCGCGACAATGGATCTCAAAATTTGTGATCTTATTTGCCCCTAGGGGGTTCATCTGAGACACATGACCCTTAAAGTATTGGATCACGTCGAGGTAGAAGCGGGAAAAAGGCAACCGAAGGTTCGAGTACTCGAACCACGCACAGTAAACGCCGATTTTACCCGGAGGAGCATCCCGAATAGTGTCATCTGCTCCGGGAAGAACAGCGCCATAAGAGTCATCAATGTGATAGGTCTTGCAGAATGAAGCAAAATCTTCAGCAGGCATAGTGTTGAACATCTCCTTCAGGTTTTCCTTCGATTCTTTGGCCATTGTATAAAGAAGAGGAAAGAATACCGGAGTAGGGGAAGATTTAGAGAAAAATGGACAGGGGTTCGGAGCGAAAGTAAGAAATAAATGAAGAAGGAACACCCCTATTTATAGGCAAGTGACAGGCACCTCAAGGGTCGCGCGTGGCCCTAAGAAGCGCGTGACACGTCAGCAACACGTGGACGAGTGGAAAAAAGCTGGCGTCGTTCAAACCACCGGAGCGCGCCACGTGTCGAGATGCGATACAGCTGGATCGATCAAGCCACTAGAGTGCGCCACGTGTAAACGTTCAAAGATGACTAGATCACTCAAACCATAGGAATATGACACGTGGAAGCGAAGGAAGTGGTAGGTCGAAGAAAAAAGGTGTAAGATACCGAAGCAGCAGTCAGAAAACAAACACACAATCTTAAGTCCAGCATTGTATCTCGACTTCTTCGGAATACAATGCTAGACTTGGGGGAGTTGTTGACATAGGGTCCGACCACCTGATTCGGGTCAGGACCGAATCAGGTGGTCCGGAACCTTTAGTTCGGTCGGGAAAAGACAAAAGGGGATGAATACGACAAGAAATCGAAAAAAGAGGAAAGGAAAGATACTCTGACAAAGCAACACTCTTTTAACCGATGGATAAAAGGAGTAAAATCCAGGGAACATCCTATTATCCAGATTGTCTCCTATAAATACCCAGGTAAACAGTAAGTATCCACAAGTTATTTACATACAGCTTTATGCTTTTATCTTTTTGTCCGAACTAGAGTACTTATTCTTACGCCCGAGTTGAATCAGGGGTATAGCCCCCCTCAACCAAGTGTCTTTTCTTAGTGCAGGCAAGTCGGACGAAGGATCACTGAGGTTAATTCAAGGGAAAACGGACTTCAAGTTAGGTCTAGACTAATTCGGGTCGGACTTAGGAGTTTAGTGGACTTTTGTATTAACAAACATCATCACCAAGTTTGATGCACTTGTACAATTGAGGTCGCATTTACTAAGAAATAATATCAAAAATGTTTGACCTCAAAAGTCAAACAGGTCTCCAGTTCATATAGATGGCAGTCGAACATGCCATGTTCACTGTGGCTTTTGCAATGACACATGAGGGATAAATAGCCATAACACCCGATGTTAGGTGTTTTGCTCTTTACTTTGTTCTTCTTGTCATAACTTGAAGATTTCCTTCATTTAAATCTTGTATTGAAGGTGTCGTCGTGTCACCACCGCATCCTTCCATGCGCTCTTTTGTTGTTGGTTTATGACAAATTCTAGACTTGAAAACTCTTATGATACACAGGCAATTGTGCTTAACAAGTCTACGGGTCGTTAGGTTCTTATAGCAAAGTTCAAGATCTTATTTGTTATCGTGTACTCAAGGTTTCAATTCTTTTTATCTACCCATATGTACTGGAAAATTGTCTCTATTCTCTGTCGGGATCGGATTAGCTAATATAAAATAACCAGTTTGCCTTCGTTAAGATCGTGATCTATTGAAGAAGTTCAGCAGCGGATGAACACTTCAATATTAACGAGTTATCGAACAATATAATGTTATAGGAATAACAATAAGAACAAACAGAATATAGTCGAATTATAAGCCTCAGTTGTATTGATGAAGAGTATCAATACAACGTGTTTCTATCAATACAAGGATCTATCTTTATATAGACCTTGAGGCCGACCTAGATAAACTACGAAACATCTTCTATCCTTATCTAAATATATCATTATCTAGAATAAGGAAACTAAATCTAACTACAAAAGGAAACGTAAATATAATCTAATTATAACTCTAATTAGATTATTCTTGCACGACAAGTTGGTCTTCCGTATTAACTTGTTATGACCGCATCAACTTGTTATCTTCCGTAGCAACTCTATCAGCAGTAGTAACTTGATTGGACAGCCGCACTAACTTGTCTTCCGTAGTAACTCTTAATGTCTTCCGCATTACTCGTTTAAGTTACTATTCTTGTTGTTAAGTGTATTGTTTATAGGTTAAACTATTTTGTCTAAGTTATAACCCAACAATCTCCCCCTAACCTTGAACTTTTATGATTAATCAAAAGTACAAGTTTCATGCTCCAACCGTACTAACTATTTCATTAACAAAACATGTTTAACTATGTAAAGTTAATTACAACTATCTGCTTTGCCAACCAGATTCTCCTTTTGTCTTCTCTTCTATGCGTTGTACCAGAATTCTCCAAATAAGTTCATGAGGAATTCTTGAATCATGGAGTCCATTAAGCTTGACTTCTATCATCTCATCCAATGTCTTCAATCCATGTGGATACGTTACATCCACCAAGAAAAATTCCATGGCTCCATGTCTTCTTACAAGTGAATAGACACCACTTCTTTCATACACAAACCATTTGACAATTGGATTTGATGGACCTCCTTTCTTGAATACTGAACTTGTCTTCACATATTCTGGCTCAAACAATCCGCATAGAACATCCATTGCCAGGTCAGTACCTGAGCATACTCCTCTTCGAGAATATTTTGCTTTACCAATCTTGTACATTCTCTCTAAGTCATCTCTGTCATAGTCTCTTATTGCCCAATAGAAAGCTAGAAGTACCTTCTTTGATTTGTCTGCTCTAGTAACTTCATATTCAGTTCCCAATTGACCACCAATAAACTTCCAGTCGATGATCATAGGAGGCTTCACTGCTATGGGAGTAAACCTTAGCCCTTCTTCATGATTAATGTATGAAGAGTAATCTGCTTCAGGATTTGTAAGAACTTGAGATGCACTTGGAGCAGTAGAAGTTTCTACTCTCTGTTTCTTAGCTATATTATGTACCCTCTTGGATGCTAGCTTCTTTCTTTTTTGCTTCTCATCAGTTTCATCCGTAGCAGGAGCAGTACTGACAGGATGTATGATCTTTCTTCCAGTTGCAATTGCAGCTTTCAGGACTTTCTTTTCATCTTGCCTCTTCTTTTCTTGAATTTTGGCAAGTGCAGCTTCTTGTTTAGCTTCCTTCTGCTTCTCCTCTTTCACAAGATCCAACATGTTAGCTAATTTCATAGGACCTAGTGACCTACCACTGTAGCCTTTATTCTTGAGATAGGTTGTGTATTTCTGCCTATCTTCAGCTAGCTTGGCACTTATGGATTTAGACACTTTCTTCTTCTCAGGCTTGGCTTTGGCTTGTTGTTGCTGAATGAGTTTGTCTTTTTCAAGCAAGTCCATGGCAAACTTAGCATCTGATTTCTCCAAGCCTTGACGAACCAGGTCATCCAAAATCTCCTCATTTTCCATCTCCTTAGCACGAATTGCATCCTCCTCTGCAATTCTGTTTAGCTTTTCCCTCTCAGATGGAGTTGGAGATTGATTCAGTCTTGCATGAAGTTCATCCTCCTCAGCTATCTTCCTTTTTCTTTCCCTCTCAGCCTGTTCATCTTCAGCAGCCAATCTGAGCATTAATTCTGCTTCTTCTTGTTCTTGCCTTATTCTCTCTCTTTCTTTCTCTGCTAGAAGTTGTTTGTAGTCTCTTTCTTCTGCAGCCTTCTCCCTGGCAAGTCTTTCTTCTTCCTTCTGTTCTTCCTTTGATTTCTCCACCACTATTACTTTGCCTTTGTCTTTGTGTTCTGGAGCATCAAGGTTGACTCTCTGAATCTTTTTCTGCTTCTTATCCACAGTAACATAACCCCATCTACCTGTAGAAACAGACATACTAGCAGATTGTTCAGGTAAGGTTAATGAAGTTGCTGTGGGTTGGGCAATTAATGCTGCTGCTGCTCTTTGTCTAGCAACTAATTCAACTATCATCTTCTTCCTTTCATCTTCTGCTATCTTCTTTCTTTCATCTTCTGCTTTCTTTGCTTTGATCTTAATCAGCTGTGAAGCTATAGTATCTTCATCAACCATGACAGTTGTTCTTGTCATCTCTTGTTGGATTAAGGCATCAACAGCTTCTTGTTGATCAACAGTAGGAACAGAAGCTTCAGTTGTTGTGGTTGAAAGTGTTGTAGCTTCAGAATGTATTGCTTAGAAAGTGTGAGAAGCTTGATAAAATGTGGGAGGAGTGGTTGTAAACAAGTTTGGTTGAGAATCTGCAACTGGACTGGTAACTGGACTTGTAACCTTTAGATCAGTAGTAGGATCAGTAGCAACTGTATCCGCAGCAATTGAGTCCGCAACAACCATTTCATCATCCGCATTAACTGGGTCCGCAACAAGTGAGTCAGTAGCAATTTCAGAATTGGTTTCAGCTTCAGTTTCCATTTTTTCTACTGTTTCTTCCACCATTTGCTTCACTTCTGCTTGCTCCCCCTCAACCAGTTGTTCCTTTTCAGCATCTATTATCATTTTCTCCCCTTCTTCATCCACCACCATGTCTTCTGTCTCTAACTCCCCCTTAAGTATACTATCAATCTCCATATCTTCATTTTGTTGGGAGGTTGCAGTAATGACAGTATCTTCACTCTTCTTCTCTTCACCCCTGCTCTCTTCAGATGATAAAATTTGGGTCAGTTTCTGTTCTTTCTCCCCCTTTTTGTCAGCTGGAGGATAATCATCAGAAGATGAAGAGCTTGATGGCCTGGGTGATGTTGCAATACTGCGTGTGGTGATTCTTTTGGGCAGTAATTGGGCTGATAGTAACGCCTGTTGTGCCAGCACCTGTTGCACCAAAGATGTTAGAGTAGACAACATCTCACCTTGTTTCTCCACCTTCACCATTAAATTTTGGTACAAACCCATCAATTCCATATTTTGAATATTTCTACCCTCACCCCTTTCCTGTTGAGTACCAACAGGCGGTTGATCATAGTGAAAAGAGAAACTCTCATGCCTAGCAGAAGCATGTAACTCTCCCATGGTCTCTTGGCGCCAGGGACCACCTTCCAAAGATGAGAACAAGTCCTCAGCAGTGGTTGGTGTTGCCGTAGTTTGGGTCTTAAAGATGTTGATACTGTCCCGAGCTTCATTATAAGAGTAGTATCAACCCTCCCTACATGGTCACCCCCCTCCTTATGGACCAACTCAGTGAACAAGGGGGTATGTTCAATGTTTTCCCCTAAAGTTTGTGTCATTCCTGAAGATGTTTCAGGTAATGATTTTGAAGTGTGAGAATGGGGTATAGTTTTAGAAACAAGAGACTGAGTAACCCTCTTGATTCTTTTGAAAGCAGCCTTTGATGGTTTGTGAGGTGATGAAACTGTGGTGGTTGTTACTATAGAAGTAGTAACTGGTGCAGTAGCAACTGGAGTAGAACTCACAGTAGCAACTGGAGGCACATTAGCAGTAGTAACTGCCGTAGTAACCTCAGGGATAACACCCTCAGTACCCTCAGTACCTGCTACAGATATGGCACTAGTGCTCACAGATATTGCAGTAGTACTGATGGTGGCAGCTGGGGGTTGGGACAGAGGTGATGACATGTGGCAATTTGAAAATTCTTTTTTTTAATAAAAAATAATATTTTTATTGAAAAAAAATATTTTTAATAAAAAAAAGAAAAATTTTAATTAAAAAAAAAAAAATTTCGGAGGGAAAAAAAAAAATTTCGGGTGAAAAAAAAAAATTTGGCTCGGAAAAACTTATGCACGAAAAAATTTACAAAACTGATGCACAAGAATTCATTTTTTCAAAAAGTGATGTACGAAAAATCTTTTTTAAACGAACACATACACCAAAAATCACTTTATTTGTAAAAATGATGCACTAAATTTGTCATTTTTTTATAAAATAATGCACCAAAAATCACTTTTTTAGTTGGTGCATCACTTTTTGGGAAAATGCACCAGATGACCATTGTACTTACCAAAATTATCCGTCTAAGTCATTGTACAAAGTTTATGTCTATTTACATCACTATACTACATTTGACCGTTTAAATTACAACCTTAACTTTTAAAAACCGTTTAAATAAATCATTTTGGTGACCTGAAACCCTTTGGTAACCGCCACGTCACCCTTTTCTCTATCTTTATATTTTCAAGGGTTTATCAATTTGGATTTTTTGCAGACATTGAACCGTTCAAGTTTGGGTTTTTTTGGGGTTTTTTTCTTTCGCCGATCATCGCCATTGATTATGAGGAATTGAGGCAAACGATGCATAATTAATTATTCCATGGAATTGGGGGTAATTTGGTGGATTAGGGTTAGGGTTCGGGTTTGACTTTAGGGGAGAAATTGGTTGACTCCGGAGGTCGTCGGAGAGAGGTAAACACCGTCAGGACTCAAGCAAGAACACGGTCTGAGTATAATCAAAAAATCTGAGTCTCGTCGGAGAGAGGTAAAGCAATTTCAGTTAAGTTTGTGTGAGTGACAAAATTTCCGATTAAACATTGAAATGTTACCTGTCCTTTGAAAGGAATGGAAGCAAGAATCCTATCGAAAGCGCTTTGGCGATCAGTGGTAACCAGCACAAGATAATCCCCTCCATCATAAATATCTCTAACCTACCAAAAACAAGAGTAAGTAACAATAACGGAATTAAAATGAGAGAATTAAGCAATCATACCTTGCCTCTTGTTTTGGATTTAAGAGAGGGAATGGTAAGATGAAGATTAGTCTCAGAAAGACATTTCGATAGCGAGGTTTTGGCAGCGATTATAACTTCATCTCTACGGTCACTGTTGGTTAAACTCACTTCTTGTTGCTGCTTAATCGCCATTGTAACACTAGTTTTGTTGCAATTGAAGATTAGTCTCAGAAAGACATTTCGATAGCGAGGTTTTGGCAGCGATTATAACTTCATCTCTACGGTCACTGTTGGTTAAACTCACTTCTTGTTGCTGCTTAATCGCCATTGTAACACTAGTTTTGTTGCAATTGATTCTCGACCTGAGTCTGAAGCATAAGTCCAAGAAATGGAGATGCACAGAATACCCACATGAATGGTGTAAAAACACATAGTATCAAGAATCTGAGTCTGAGTATAATCAAAAATTAAAAATTTAAAAACACACACACACTAAATGAAAAAGAGAGAGAGAATTAGTGGAGGTTGACCTGCTGATCGGGTAAGAATGGTTTAAATAACAGGTCACTTTCGGTACAGTGATGTAGATAGACGTAAATTTTGTACAATGACCTATACGGATAATTTTGGTAAGTACAATGGTCATCCAGTGCATTTTCCCTCACTTTTTCGTGTACATAAATTCAAAACTTGTGCACGAAAATGATTACGTTATCGGAAAAATTTTCAAACTTTTTTTTTTTTTCCCCCGAAATTTTTTTTTTTTCCCCGAATCTTTTTTTTTTTATTAAATTTTTTTTTTTTATTAAAAAAATATTTTTTTATTATTAAAAAAAAAAATTAAAAAAATAAAAAATACCACATGTCACCCTCACACTTCTTCCTATCCTTCATATTTTAAAACCCTTTTTATTTGATCCTACTCCTATATATATATATATATATATATATATATATATATATATATATATATATATATATATATATATATATATATATATATATATATATATATATATATATAGGAATATGATCAAATAAAAAGTTTTCAAATTTGTAAAAAGTCGAGGAAGCAATGTGGGAATGACATGTGGATGCTTAGGTGGCATTTAAAAAAAATTATTATATTTTTTTAATAAAAATAATAATATTTATTTATTAAAAAAAAAAAAAGGTTTGAAAAAAATAATTTTTTTTGGAAAAAAAAATTTGAATTTTTTTTCTGATAACGTTACCTGTCACGTCATATGATGTACACAAAACATATGATGTATATTAATAATATACAAAAAATATGATACACATTAATGATGCACACAAAAGTTATGATATTCAATTAGGATGCACACAAAAAGCTATGATATTCAACTATGATGCACACATCAATGTCCATCATAGGTGTGCATCATAAGTATGTATCATATTTTTTTTCGTTCATAACTTTTTTCGAGGCAAAAAAAAATTTCCCAAAAAAAAAATTCGATTCTTTTTTTAAAATATTTTGTTTATTAAAAGTATTATTTTTTTATTAAAAAAATAAAAAAAATAATTTTTTTTTCAAAGTTGCCACATGTCAATCCCACAATACTTCCTCCACTTTTTACAAATTTGGGACTTTTTACAAGAACCCTCCCCTATATATATATATATATATATATATATATATATATATATATATATATATATATATATATATATATATATATATATATATATATATATATATATATATATATATATATATATATATATATATATATATATATATTGGGGTTCAAAAGGGATCTCTAATTCTCTAAAGATACATGGATCCCTTCCTAACCATCCATTTTTCCTTATATCTTTGTTCTTCTTTTTTACTTTTTTCTAAATTTTTTTTTTTACCTTTTTATTTACTTTTTATTTTTTTATTTTATTTTTCTTCCAAAAATCACATTTGATTTTCAACCTTATTTTTAAAAATCACATCTGATTTTCAATCTACAAATCTTTTATGGATATAATCACGTTTGATTTTAAAAAATTATTGATTATTTTTTACCAAAATCACATGTGATTTTTAACCTACAAACTATTTTGATTATAAAATCACATGTGATTTTCAAGAAACATATTTTTCAAGTGTGACTTTAATATTTATAAATTTTGGTTTTTAAAAATCACATGTGATTATCGACAAAAAAAAACTCACGTGTGATTTTAAAATTTATAAACTTTGGTTTTTGAAAATCACATTTGATTTCAATTTTTTACAAAAAAATCACATGTGATTTTGAAAAAAGAAAAAAGTTAAGTAAAATATAGCAAAAAAAAAAAACCGAATTAAAAAACAAAAAAAAAATGAAAAAAAAATATTAAGGGAAAAATGTATGGCTAGGAAGTGAATCCCTGGATCTCTAGAATATTAAAGATCCCTTTTAAACCTCACCATATATATATATATGCCTTCAAATAAAACCATTAAATATTTAGTAATCATAATAATCACTTTTCAACCAATCATTTAGATATTAATTTTAAATGAATAGTTAACTTTAAATTAACACATTTAGAGTATAATTAGGTTCTAAGAAAAACTAATTGCACTATTAGAACAAACATTTAATTCTTTTTCCAAAGAGCACTAGTGTATAAACTAAATATACAGTAGTGTATATATACTAATTCGCCAAAAACACATTTGAACCATATATTCACAGATTAATACATATGTATACACAAATGAATACACTTCTGTTCACCGGTGTATGAAGTAGTTCGTGACCTACATTCTAACCATATATTCACCGGTGAATACATATGTATACACAAGTGTATAAGATGGTATTCATCAGTGTATATATATAGTTTTTGAAAAATTCAAAATATATAGTATATACACCAGTGAATATATAAACAAAAAGAATCGTCAAAATTAAAAAAGTTTATATTTTTCTAAAAGAGAATTAAATTCCCGTTCTAACAGTACATGTTTTATTTCTTAAAAGTTTATAATTAAAAAAATATTTACTTTTGAAAATCAAATAGTTTTTGTTAAATAAATGGTTAAAAAGTAGTTTTTATGATTCCTAAATATTTGAGTGGTTCTCATTTAAAACCAAATATATATATATGAGTCAATTTAGGATTTTTTACACCTTCAAAACATTTTATATGAGTCTTTTTTATTTTGAAAATCATAATTGTATTTGTTCTAAACAAAACCAAACATATATTTGAATGGGTGTCTAAAAATATTCAATATTTGAATGATATATATATATATATATGTAGTATCTACATTAGTGAATATAAAAAAAAAGAATCGTCAAAAATTAAAAAGTTTATATTTTCTTAAAATAAATTAAATTATTTCGTAAAAGTTTATAATATAAATGATATTTACTTTTAAAAATGAAATGAGTTTAGTTAAATTAGTTGTTAAAAAGTGGTTTCTAAATATTTAGGTGGTTCTCATTTGAAACCAAATATATATATATATATATATATATATATATATATATATATATATATATATATATATATATATATATATATATATATATATGTATATATATATATATATATATATATATATATATAGGTGGGTTCAAATAGGAACCATTTAATATTTATGAACCATTTTTTAACCACTAATTTAAATCTATTTTAAATGTGAAAAGAAAAAAATCGAAAAAACAGAAAAGCGAAAATTTTTTTTGTTGTAGAATTAAAAGAAGGGAAAATGCACTGGGTGGTCATTGTACTACCTCAAAAATTCCGTATAGGTCATTGCACAAAATTTTCGTTTATCTACATCACTATACCGCATTTTACCGTTTATTTAAACCACTTTTTTTTTCAAACTACCGGTCAAAAACCGGTGACGTCACCCCCCACTAATTCTCTCACTCTCTTTCATTTTTTAAATTACTGAAACATACAACCTCATCATCATCATCATCAAAAAAAATTACCAATTCCACCATCGCCAACAATAACAAGCTTGAAGCTTAATCACAAAAATTCAATTAAATCAACAATAAAATCACAAAAATCACAAAACAAAATCCAAAAAATCACAATAATCAGATGAAATAGCTGATTCGGTAAAGCCTTAATCACAAAAATCACAAAAAAAATACAATTAAATCAAACAAAAATTCAATTAAATCAACAATAATTAGATGAAATAGATCGATTAATTCCGTCGATAATTTCAGCTTCGGATTGATTAACAGAATCATCAACAGCTTCAGATTCCGGCGACGCTGACGTCATTTCATGTGATGCTGACGTCACTTCCTGGGAAGTAGAGTCGGTTTGGCTTCAGTGTGAAGATGAGTGATTCCGGTGTTAATTTCAGCTGCCGATTGTTCAACAGAATCTTCATTCTCCGGCGATGCTGACGCCATTTTCTCCGATTCTGACGTCATTTCCTGTGAATTAGAATCGGTTTTAGCTTCATTTTGATTAACAGAATCATCATTTTCCGGCGATTCCTGCATCATTTTCTCCGTTTCAAGTATACAATTAGCATCGATTTGAGTTTTCAATACTTTATTTGTTTATCTATATCTATATCTATGTGACAACCGTCTAAAATCCAGGTACTTGTTCAATTACTATATCGGTTCAAAACATTAGTCACTCTTTTATCGTGTTCGCTTTATTCTAGTTCGTAACTATTGAGTCTGTACTTTGTCGGAACTAGTGTCGGAATATCTCCCGGAATCAATTATATAAGTCCTAATACCAAGAAAACACCTATTGAACTTTCCTAAGTTCATAACAAATCATACTTAAGAACTTTCAATTAACAAAAAGGTCCAACGAAGCAAAAACGTTAAAACGAAAAATCAGAAAAAGGCTGAATTTGGGCCCGGTGGTCAGCACCTATTGGTTTGGTGCGCAGCACCTAACGCCAGAATTCAAAATATTTACATTTTTAGTCCCTGTCTCGTTTTTATAAACCTCCAACCAATCCCACTCGAGCCTAGACCTGCCATTACTGATTTCTCAGTCTCCCAAGGCCTCTTTACTACACTCCATCTAATTTTTCTTTTCATTTTCATTTTACAAAATTGAAAACACACACACACACACACTCATTTTCTCTCTACCTTCTCTCTAACATCTCTCTAAAAACACCACTGAAACCAGAGACATTTCACCATAAAAATCTACCTTTTATCCATACAAATCGTCCCAATCATCTAGAGAAGCAAGGGGGTGTCGTTTATATCAAAAAGGACTAGTTTTGTAAAGGTTTTTGGAGCGAAAATCCGACCAAAACTCATCATCCGAGCTTTTCGTTTGGTAGATTCCTTTCTTTTTACTGTTTTTATACAAATAATCAATTGCATGTAAGATCTAACGGTTGAAAATGTGTTTTTATACGAATCTATGACTTTTTATGGTCAAAAACGTTTTTAACCGAAATAACCTTTAGATCCACGGTTTTGTAACCAAAAATGCTTTATAAACTGTTAAAAAGATGTTTTAATAAGTTTAAACTCATTACATGTTGGAATCTATGGGTGACAAAACGTTTTTAGCAAAGAAATCACAAAACGGGGAGAACAGCAAGGAGGTGCGCAACACCCCCTGACAGGTGCCGCGCACCGGGCTGCTGTTCCTCCCGAAAATCGTCGTTTTGTCCGTTTAAAACTTAAGTATACGTTCTGGACTTTTGCTAATATTATTATGGGACCGAGATGAATAAAACTAATGGTAATGGTGACTTATATGGGACTATTTGGACTATATTGAACTATATTATATATGATATTGCGTTTTAGGTGATTTGTGAGCGGAAGTGATTGTATTTTTGGGCATGAAATTTGGGCGCGGAAGCGCTGCCCAAATCTCCCTAGAAATTGTAAATCACTTCAGCGAGCAAAAGCACTTAAGACATAATAATAAAAAACGTTAAATCGGACTTTTGGACAAAAACGTGACAATTACCTTTTCGGACTATTTTAACTATACTTAACCTTGACACTTAAAGTTTAATAAAATTTTATCTATATTATTATATAAGAACATAATAATATAACAACTAATTAAACTATCTTGGTATTATTAGGCAATCCGTGATTCCCGGCTTTCATATTCCGACCGAGTTTTCGAGTTCTCGTTTCTTCGCAATTCGTGAGTTACAACCCCTTATCTTAAATATTTTACATGAATTTTGGGGGAAACATAAGATTAATTATATTTGAAAACTTTATGAATCAAATTGCAATTTATCGAACTTTGACTTTTGAACTTGTTGAACTTTGACTTTTGAACTTGTTGGACTTTGACTTTTGACTTGTTGAACTTTGACTTTTGAACTTATAAACCATTTTGACTTGGAACTTATTGAACTTTGGAACTGTTTGGTACGAACTATTTGAACTCTTATGCGTAAAACATTTTACTCTACTTGAACTTATTGGCTCGCTCTCTTTTGAACTAAACTAATCATTGATACTTTTATACGGACCAACCCTTGATGGAACTATAACATGATCTTAAGTGACGGACGACTTTCTCTCTTTTAAACAAAACTACTTAGTGCCCACTACTTTTTGGACTTAGACTTACACACTATTAACTACATAGCCGTATAGTAATTATGGGTATCGATACTTAGGAAAGAACCGTTCCTTGCTTAGATGGCAGTCTAAGTACATATTACTAAGAACTAGTACAACTTCCCGTAGGAGAGGCGGGAAGAGGGGCCTTACGGTTGGACAATCGGATTAGTGTGAACACTTAAGTTATAGAAGCCAAGAGGTTGATACAAGAAATCTAATTAGTTACTTACGCATAATTTACGAAATTTTTAGCGATTGATTTCCGCAACTTCAAATTGACTAAATATGACTCTATTTGGTCTTTACAAACTTAGGGCACCGGTTCGCCTGTTACTTGAACTTTAAAAGTATATAAACTTTTAAGCGACTTTTCTCCGCTAACCTCCTTTTGGAAACTTCTACTTTTATATACTTTACTTATATTTTTGCCGAACTATTTAAACTATAACTCACTCACTACTTTCGTAGTTGACACTTTATCTTATGTTTCAGGAAATTAGTGTAAGCATGATGTGCATGCCATGGACGGGTCGAGGCGGTCGTGTGAGAACCTCATTGGGAAAAGACTTGGCCATTTCTTTTGGGAATTTTTAATGAAACTTTAAATTTGTGTATCGATGTACTAAAATGTCACGACTTGGTCGTTTTATGAACTTGTAGACACTTTTTATTTTTAATTAATGACTTGATTTCCGTTATGTTTTATATGACCTGTGTAATGATCTTCCAGCTCTTCACATTCCGTGTTTCCGCTTTAGCGGGGTGTGACAATCTAATAGTCAACATGTTCTTTTTTTATTTAATTCAATTTGATTACCTTTTTGTTTTATTTTAAAAAAATAAAAACGATGACGTGGCGGTTACCAACAGGTTTCAAGTCACCAAACTTATCTATTTAAACGGTTTTTTAAAGTTAAGGTTATAATTTAAAAGGTTACTTGCGGTATAGTGATGTAGATAGACGAGAATTTTGTTCAATGACCTAGACGGAATTTTTGAGGTAGTACAATGACCACCCAGTGCATTTTCCCTTAAAAGAAATAGTGTATATTGAGTTCTGTATTATATACTGTACGATATTTGTACATTCGGAGAAAAAAAAAGTAAGGTTTGAGAAAATTGAGCAAACCTTCGCATCTCCGGTGAGAGACGAAGGGAACAACCTCAACTTGACACTATCGCTCTTTCGTTCTTCGTATTTGAACATCTCACATAGCTCGTTGAATTTGGCTACGTGTTTATGCGGATCTGAATTGTATCGCCCATCGAAAGTGTTGTCTTGGATCATCTTGAGATGATGACCCTTGACGACGAAATTGTCACCCAAGTACGGGGTGGTGATTGCCGACCCTCGGGTAGGTGGCACTGCTACAGCTGCGGCCCGTCGGAGCATTGGCATGTCCAAAGGATCCATAGCTGGTTGCGGTTATGGTTTGTCTTCACATATTAAGTCTTCGACCTCTGAATCTGTAGCGCTTCCTCCTCCTTTTGAAGATGTGATATCTTCAAATTTTACTGGTGAGAACGGTCCAAAACCTGGTGGTGTCTGAATCAATATGTTTCCTTTCTTCTTGCCTCGCTTCTTCGATACTCCTGGATTTGACTTTGGACTCAAGAGTGGTAATCCCGTGCCCTTGTGTTCATCAACTACCTGAAATACCTAAAAAGATAAAAACAAGAAAAGCGTAAAACATACCGAGTGTAATAACAATTAAAAGTAACTCTCAAGTAAATAAATACTCAAAAGGATCGTATCACAAATTCGAAACAAAAACGAAAAACCAGTCCCAGGCAGCGGCGCTAAAAACTTGATGTGTAAAATCTATTCTTAAAACTTAACCTACTATTTCACGTAATTACACACTTATAGGCAGTGGACCTATTCGTATGTAATATAGTTTCAAGAAAGTAAATGTGCGAACTCAGGGACTAATTTGGTTTTAAATTTTCGAATTAATAATATTGGTTTGTTTGTGGGTTTTTATCGTGACGAAAGACTGGATTAATATTGAAAAGTGATTTGTAAAAAGGTGATTATAAAAATCGAGTGAGAAAAAGTAATTGAGATTTATCAAATATTGGAGAAAATACACTTGTTTGACACTTCACTTATTTTCCATTTAAGTTTACGAAATTTATTGTATATTAATGTGACAACCGTCAAATTTCAGGTGATCTTTGCGTACTATGACTCTCGTTTTATCTCTTGTGTCTTTAAATTGAGCAGTTATCGGGAACGCACTCGTGTCGGAATCACAACCGGAACCAACTTATATAAGTCATAATGCCAAGAAAACACCTAATGAACTTTCCTAAGTTCATAATGTAACATACTTTAAAACATTAGTTAATGAAAAGGTCCAACGAAACAATTATGCAAAAACAGCCAAAAAGCAAAAACTGTTACAAAATTGGTCCTGGACGACGCACACATGCCATGTGCGCCGTCCGGTAGGACGATTTTCGTAATAAAATTCAAATTTTTGCATGCCTCGATTCTCTACACTCTTGACCAATCAAGCTCGGTTTTGGCACATCATTTACTGCCATATTGCAGTACCTAGGCCTTTCATAATTGTTATTATTACTTTACTCCTCATTTTCTATTTTCCTTTCATTTTTATAAAACAAAAACATAAAACACACACCTTTCTCCCCAAAACTCTCTCAAGAACACATCAAGAACAGAAGATTTCCAGCCCCAAACACCATTTCTAATCCATCAAAAACGTTTGAAACAACCAAAGAAGCAAAAGGAACCAAGAAATTTCGGTAAAGGACCATTTTTGTAAAGATTTTCGGAGCTCAAACATCACCAAATCATCATCCAAACGATTTCCACCGGTAGATCTCTTTTTACTTACTGTTTTTACATAAATAATAACTTGCATGTAAGATCTATCGGTTCAAAATACGTTTTTACACAAATCCATGACTTTTTATGGTCAAAAACGTTTTTAATCGAAATAGTCTTTGAATCCACGATTTTGTAACTAAAAATGCTTCATAAACTGTTAAAATGATGTTTTAATAAGTTTAAACCGATTGCATGTCAAGATCTATGCTTAAGATAAACGTTTTACAAGAAAATCCAACGAAAACGAGGCTGTGCACCGTCCAAGGAGCAAGGACGACGCAGCGGGACACGAAACTGTGTTCTGTGCGCCGTCCCAACCTTCACAACGGCGCACAGGCCCGCCAGAATTTTCGAAAACTCGTTTTTGACACGATTTTGACTAGATTAACCCGCTGACTTTTGACACTTGACACTTTGGGACTGAGTTTGGAAAATGAATATACATTTGTGACTTGTAATGGACTTTTGGAACTTAAATGGACTTCTTTGGATATATTATAGTGTTGTATGTATTTTTGTGAGCGGAATTGGTAGGTACATTTTTGGATGTGAAATTTGGGCGCGGAAGCGCTGCCCAAATTTCCTTAGAAAAATGTAAACCACTTCAGCAAGCAAAAACACTTACGACTTAACAATAATAAACGTTAAAATTGGACTTTTTGACAAAAACGTAACTTTCACCGTTTTGGGACTATTTTGATTAAACTTAACCTTGACACTTAAAGTTTAATTAAAAACTTGATTATATTATCTTAAGTACAATAAAATAATTAAATAATAACTATTGGACTATCTTGGTATTATTAGGCGACCCGTGATTCCCAACTCCCGCTCCGACCGATTCCCGAGCTCCTTATCTTCGCAAACCGTGAGTTACACCCCTCCTTACTCTTACACTTTAAGTACTCTTTTTGGGGGAAACATGAGATCAAACTCTTTTGTGAACAATATCTTTATGTGAAACTGTTTTACGTGCTTGAATCTATGTACAACGTGTCGTGATCTATTTTTGGAAACTTTTGAACTAATTGAGCTACCTTTCTATTTTTGGAAACTTTTGAACTAATTGAGCTACCTTTCTATTTTTGGAAACTTTTGAACTAATTGAGCTACCTTTCTATTTTTGGAATCTTTTGAACTAATTGAGCTACCTTTCTATTTTTGGAAACTTATTGAATTTGCAACTCTTTGAACTCTTGGAACTTTGAGAACTTTTGAACTATTTTAGAACTTTGCAACTAATATGCGTAGACAATATCTTTATTCGGATTCGCTTACTTTAGACTCCCTAGGTATGCCTCTTTGGATATTTGATTAGACAATGATAGCTTGGTTGTATTTTGGAGCAAAACCCTAGGTGAGGATATAGCGCCGTAAGTACAAACAAACAAATTTTAGAACGGAACGAACTAAATGCCCCGCAACTTTTTCATGGAACTGAACTCTACACACTATTAACACTAGCCGTTAGCAAATTTTATGGGTATCGATACTTAGGAGCGGTCACTCCTTACTTTAGGGTAGCAACCTGGGTACATATTGCTAAGTTCTCGCGAACTCGAACTCTAGACTGGAACTAGGGGCTGGAACTTGACCAGAATCGAATTAGTGTGCAAAACTAAATCTTACGTATATTAAGCTTAGTGGTTGGTACAACTCGAGGATCATAGGTCTTTATTATTTACGCATATGCTTACTTTCTGTCTTACACATGTGGATTAATCCACCACTGAGGTAATGACTACTCTTTTTACCGCTTGCTACGCAACTTGAACTTATTTGACCTTGAACATATTTGATCTTGAACTTATTTGGACTTGAACTTATCTTGAATCTTAAAATATTCTTGAATTTTAAGCACTTGAACTTATTTGAACTATTCTTGAATTTTAAGCACTTGAACTTATTTGAACTATTCTTGAATTTTAAGCACTTGAACTTATTTGAACTATTCTTGAATTTTAAGCACTTGAACTTATTTTGAATTTCTTTGACTTTGAACTTGTCTCGAACTCTTACGAACTTTATATTCTTGTTATGAACTATCACGACAGTATATAAAAGATCTTACGCGACTGCTCATTCGCTTACTCCTTTTGGAAACCTTATACTTATTTATATATACTTGTCGAACTTTTATTTGAAACTTTTGTCAACTTATAAACTGTAACTCACTCACTACGTTTTTGTAGTTGACACTTTATATCATGTTTCAGGAACTAAGCGTAAGTTATGAAGTGCATTGCTCAGGCGGGTCAAGTCTTTATGTGAAGTGTACCTCGGGAAGAAGACCTTATTTTGGGAATTTTTATTTAAAAACATTTTATTATGTATTATGGTCTTAACTTTGAATCTTGGTTGTAACTTTGACTTGTACTTTTCAATTTAAATCTCAATGACTTGAACCGTTGATTTTAGTGTAACCCGTGAAATGATTCTTTGCTCTTCACATCCCATGTTTCCGCTTTAGCGGGGTGTGACAGACTTGGTATCAGAGCACGGGTTATAGTGAAAACGGTCTTAAAAATTTTCAGAAAGTTTTCGAAACCAAAACTATAACCAAGGCTTTTCAGAAAATTCATTTCGGGTTCAAACTTTAGAACATTACTTTCCGCAATTGCATGATTATCTTTTTCAACTATGCGTGACTTGATCAACCATGTGTGACTTGATCAACCATGCATAGTTCAAAATGAATTACGCAAGAACGGAAAGTAAATGGCTATCGTTAACGGTTTTGAGTCGAAAAAATTCCCGGTCTTGTCAATTCGCGACACTTACATAACTGACCCGTGCATGCATTTTACTTACGTTGTCCTATTCTTAGTTTTCCCCGTACTTATGTAACTCTCTACTCGCAGATACGCTATGTCTCAGTCATCGCGCTCCCGATCCCAGACTCGATCGCTCCCACGAGCCGCCTCCCCCTCTCACGAACCCTCTGAGGGCTACACGGCCTTCGAGAGTCAGCGTCATCAGACGACTGACCCAACGGAAAACACCTCCCGGACCATCAGCAGCAGTAATGGGTCAAGCCCAAGGACGGTACTCCCACCTCCTAGGCTGGTGCCCGTTGCCGCACCACCACCGCCCCGAGGAACCAACGCCAGAGCACCCATGCATCAGCAGTCGGGCCCGTTCCGACCCGCACCTCCCCAGTCTTTCCTGGACCCTTACGACCCCGCCCTGCGTACCCCGATGGCGGAACGCTACGCGTGGGATTGCCAGTTTATAGAAGAAAGACGACGTGCCCAGGAGGCCGGACCCTCCCGACCCATGATGCCACCTACTCAACAGCCTCTCCCACCAGACGCATTCCTCAACCTGCACCGCCAGGTCCGGGGACTCGCTGAGGAAGCCCAGGAGCAGGGTCTTCTTCTTTTTGAAGTCTCCGATGCTGCCAATGAGTTGGCACAACAATCTCGGCGGATCATCGCAACGGCACAGGCCACCGCCCGGACGGTGCAGTGTCTCACCAGAGCCTGCTTGGTCATGGGAGCACTTATCGTAGCCATTGCCGCCATGATGTTCTTTGAAGAGCGTTATTAGGCATACTTTCTTTTATTTGTACTATACCGGCTTCGTCGTAATTTTTCCATTGTACACGACTTAAGCCATTATCTATTATTTCTCTATGTATTGTACTTGTATTTCTTTCAGTATTTTATTCTATGTACTAAAACCTCCTATTATTAATAAAAAATTCTATCTTCTATTTAATTATACTTGTCTTGTCACGTGAACCTTTCTTCATTGTCAAACATTATTACTAATTCTTGAATCATCATCGTGCGTATACTGTTACCTTACTCGTACACTCTTTTACTACTATCGTTATCATACTTGTGCTAATTGTCCACCCTCATTACCCTCTTGTACTCGATAATTGTTAACTATGAGTTGAATTCTAGTAGTAATTTCCAAATTGTGCGTTCTAAACTAGTCTCTTCTTTCCCTTGTAGAACCATGCCTCCCAAGAGAAGCCGCTCAGATCGCATAGCCGAACAGATCGTCGTGCAATTCCAAGCGGTACTCCCAAGCGTGATCGCCCAAATCGTCGCGGGAATCAACCAAGAGATCTTCGGAATCCACGAACCCTTTCTCCCTCTTGTACCAACTAGGGAGGACGAGGACGAGGTTTTGGAACCGACTGCCTACCTTCCCTCCAGCCCTCTTCCAACGAAGAGAGAGCAAGAGAAGGAAGATTCACCAGCAAACCTCATGGACTAGCATCAACCAGGAATCCACCACCGTAACCCGAACCTACTCTGGACCGCGCCCCCGGTGCAGCAGGTGCCACTTCCATCATGCTCGAAGATGCCCGGTATGCCGACTTTGCAACGCAGTGGGACATTACCCCTGGTGCTGTCCAGAAAATGCAAACAGAAAACTGCTATGCCTCGATTGTGGAAGCGACCAGCACCTCCGTGGGGATTGCCTCCTAGAGCATACTACATAAACCCTCAGTGCTCTTGCAATCACGGCCGAAGAAACCCCTCAGGACCCCAATGCAGCTACTGGTACGTTCCCTGTCAAAGAACCATTTTCTTCCGTACTATTTGATTCAAGAACTGAAAGGAACCTTGCCCCCCTTAGAAATTAGACCCCTCATCAGCTTAGGACCTAAAGCTTTGCGGATAGCTTTCCATCAAATATGCCAATGTCCAATAGTCGAAGCCACGAATACAAACTTAGGATTTCCGATACTTCATTGCCTAAAACCTTTCCCATCAACCCAACCCCTAACGAACCATCAAGCTTTGACGCTATCGTTGGGATGGACCGGTCACCCCATTTTGAGCTAAGATCGTCCGTTCCGACAAACTCAACCGTATCCTTACCCATAAAGGGAAACTCCCGTCGTTCAGGAGTACAAACCTAAATGAAAACTTCGCAGCGTGTATCCCTCGACGATGCACCAATATCTCTAGAAGGACTACGACGCACCCTCCGCGCACAACGTCGAACGTAAATCTAAGGAAAGCCGAGTCCAAGACATTCCCGTAGTCAAGGACCATCCAAAGCCTTCCTGAGAAATTGCCTGGGCTACCGGCCAATCGACAAGTGGAAATTCCGAATAAACCTCGTGCCTGACGCAGCTCCGGTCGCCAAGACACCCTACCATCTAGCACCACCCGAGATGCCAAGACGGCCAAAGTTGCTGTAGGAACTTCCCGGCCCTAGCCCTACCACTCAAATCCAATTCCATGGGAAGCCCGATTTCCCTATCAACAGACAGATGGGCCCTTCCGTTTGTACACTGATCGTCGTAAATGTATCAAACCAACCGTCAAGAACCGATAACCATCCCCGAGGATCGACAACCTATCCGAGTAGTTCCAGGATGCAGCATACCTCTCAAAAGTCGACCCCCGCCCGGGTTATCACCAGGTTCGTGACATTATACCAATCATTACCAAAAACCGCATCCCCAAACTCGATGCAAGCAATCCAAGCCTTCCCCTCCGTCAGTATGCCTAAACAACACACTGCCGATATTAATGGACTTAATAGACAAAGTGTGTGGGCGTACTAGACGATTAATTACCACACTCATTGTCAACACTCTCACCTACTCAAGGAAGATTCTGTGAACATCCCGAGCTCACCCTAGAACTCTCCCGAGGCCAGGAGTTGTACGCCAAATTCCCAAAGTGCGAATTCTGACCCTGAGCAGAACCTTTTCCCCGATTCTATAGTCACCCATGAAGGAATTCGGACTCAGGCTAAACGTAACCCGTTACGCCAAGCCCCAAGCATGAGTTCTGAAACCCGGAGGTCCTCGTAAACTCATTTCCAACAAGAGCCACATATTCCGCTACTTTACCCACCCCGGATCCGACTTGTCGTACAAGAATTCCCGAGGGTACTGTTCTGGCCGGACATGTATAAGGACATTACCTTGTATCCAGCCGAGTGCCTCACTTACTCCGAGGTCAAGGCGGGACACCGAAAACCATCCCTCTATTAGTCGGTCTACATCCCACTCTCTTCGGAATGCCCTCCAGAGAATCGCTAGGGACGCGACTAGAACTCATCCCCCCCCCCTCCTCACCATTCACCCTCCTCTGATCGAGTTCAGCTATGCCAACACTAAGTGCTCACCTTTCGGTCTCTATATGGACACAAGTGTCGAACACCACCCTATCGGCTAGAAGTTGACGGTCGACAACTTGCAAGGTCCGATGCCTATCTCAACCTGAGAAAGATTGGAAGCATTCCGTACCCGGCCAAGGAGCTGCGTGACCATCTAGAAGAAAAGCCCTTAATCCCTAAGATGGCAATAGAGTATCCCACAGGATATCGCCATGAAAGAGGATGCCCTGCTTCTGGAAACGCGGCAAACTGAGCCCGAAGTACACCGGTCCAATCTATGTCTTAGAGCATATCGGTCCGATTACTCATCGCCTTTAACTTTCCCTGTCCTCTCCTAACATTCTTATGTGTTCCCATCCTCACACTCGAAAGCGTTCATCGGATGAGACCCTCGTCATCCCTCTAGACAGGATCAAGACTGGTGCCAAACCCAATTTCCTTGATGAACCGCTTAAGTTGTTGACTCCAAGTCAAACAACCTAGTCAGAATCTTGTCCCCATCTCAAACTTCGGTGGAACCTCCGACGTAGCCCCACAACCGCGTGAAGACGCAGGGACCAAAATTCGTTAGGAGAATCCACCATGTTTCGACGGAACTTCTTCCCCATGAGACGAACTAAATTTCGGGACGAAATTCCTTTCAACCCGGGGAGAATGTGACAACCGTCAAATTTCAGGTTATCTTTGCGTACTATGACTCTCGTTTTATCTCTTGTGTCTTTAAATTGAGCAGTTACCGGGAACGCACTCGTGTCGGAATCACAACCGGAACCAACTTATATAAGTCCTAATGCCAAGAAAACACCTAATGAACTTTCCGAAGTTCATAATGTAACATACTTTAAAACATTAGTTAACGAAAAGGTCCAACGAAACAATTATGCAAAAACAGCCAAAACGCAAAAACTGTTACAAAAATTGGTCCTGGACGACGCACACATGCCATGTGCGCCGTCCTGTAGGACGATTTTCGTAATAAAATTCAAATTTTTGCATGGCTCGATTCTCTACACTCTTGACCAATCAAGCTCGGTTTTGGCACGTCATTTACTGCCATATTGCAGTACCTAGGCCTTTCATAATTGTTATTATTACTTTACTCCTCATTTTCTATTTTCCTTTCATTTTTATAAAACAAAAACATAAAACACACACCTTTCTCCCCAAAACTCTCTCAAGAACACATCAAGAACAGAAGATTTCCATCCCCAAACACCATTTCTATTCCATCAAAAACGTTTGAAACAACCAAAGAAGCAAAAGGAACCAAGAAATTTCGGTAAAGGACCATTTTTGTAAGATTTTTGGAGCTCAAACATCACCAAATCATCATCCAAACGATTTCCACCGGTAGATCTCTTTTTACTTACCGTTTTTACATAAATAATAACTTACATGTAAGATCTATCGGTTCAAAATACGTTTTTACACAAATCCATGACTTTTTATGGTCAAAAACGTTTTTAATCGAAATAGTCTTTGAATCCACGATTTTGTAACTAAAAATGCTTCATAAACTGTTAAAATGATGTTTTAATAAGTTTAAACCGATTGCATGTCAAGATCTATGGCTAAGATAAACGTTTTACAAGAAAAACCAACGAAAACGAGGCTGTGCGCCGTCCAAGGAGCAAGGACGACGCAGCGGGACACGAAACTGTGTTCTGTGCGCCGTCCCAGCCTTCACAACGGCGCACAGGCCTGCCAGAATTTTCGAAAACTCGTTTTTGAGACGATTTTGACTAGATTGACCCGCTGACTTTTGACACTTGACACTTTGGGACTGAGTTTGGGAAATGAATATACATTTGTGACTTGTAATGGGCTTTTGGAACTTAAATGGACTTGTTTGGATATATTATAGTGTTGTTTGTATTTTTGTGAGCGGAATTGGTAGGTACATTTTTGGATGTGAAATTTGGGCGCGGAAGCGCTGCCCAAATTTCCTTAGAAAAATGTAAACCACTTCAGCAAGCAAAAACACTTACGACTTAACAATAATAAACGTTAAAATTGGACTTTTTGACAAAAACGTAACTTTCACCGTTTTGGGACTATTTTGATTAAACTTAACCTTGACACTTAAAGTTTAATTAAAAACTTGATTATATTATCTTAAGTACAATAAAATAATTAAATAATAACAATTGGACTATCTTGGTATTATTAGGCGACCCGTGATTCCCAACTCCCGCTCCGACCGATTTCCGAGCTCCTTATCTTCGCAAACCGTGAGTTACGCCCCTCCTTACTCTTACACTTTAAGTACTCTTTTTGGGGGAAACATGAGATCAAACTCTTTTGCGAACAATATCTTTATGTGAAACTGTTTTACGTGCTTGAATCTATGTACAACGTGTCGTGATCTATTTTTGGAAACTTTTGAACTAATTGAGCTACCTTTCTATTTTTGGAAACTTTTGAACTAATTGAGCTACCTTTCTATTTTTGGAAACTTATTGAACTTGCAACTCTTTGAACTCTTTGAACTCTTGGAACTTTGAGAACTTTTGAACTATTTTAGAACTTTGCAACTAATATGCGTAGACAATATCTTTATTCGGATTGGCTTACTTTAGGCTCCCTAGGTATGCCTCTTTGGATATTTGATTAGACAATGATAGCTTGGTTGTATTTTGGAGCAAAACCCTAGGTGAGGATATAGCGCCGTAAGTACAAACAAACAAATTTTAGAACGGAACGAACTAAATGCCCCGCAACTTTTTCTTGGAACTGAACTCTACACACTATTAACAATAGCCTTTAGCAAATTTTATGGGTATCGATACTTAGGAGCGGTCACTCCTTACTTTAGGGTAGCAACCTGGGTACATATTGCTAAGTTCTCGCGAACTCGAACTCTAAACTGGAACTAGGGGCTGGAACTTGACCAGAATCGGATTAGTGTGCAAAACTAAATCTTACGTATATTAAGCTTAGTGGTTGGTACAACTCGAGGATCATAGGTCTTTATTATTTACGCATATGCTTACTTTCTGTCTTACACATGTGGATTAATCCACCACTGAGGTAATGACTACTCTTTTTACCGCTTGTTACGCAGCTTGAACTTATTTGATCTTGAACTTATTTGGACTTGAACTTATCTTGAATCTTAAAATATTCTTGAATTTTAAGCACTTGAACTTATTTGAACTATTCTTGAATTTTAAGCACTTGAACTTATTTGAACTATTCTTGAATTTTAAGCACTTGAACTTATTTGAACTATTCTTGAATTTTAAGCACTTGAACTTATTTTGAACTTCTTTGACTTTGAACTTGTCTCGAACTCTTACGAACTTTAAATTCTTGTTTTGAACTATCACGACAGTATATAAAAGATCTTACGCGACTGCTCATTCGCTTACTCCTTTTGGAAACCTTATACTTATTTATATATACTTGTCGAACTTTTATTTGAAACTTTTGTCAACTTATAAACTGTAACTCACTCACTATGTTTTCGTAGTTGACACTTAATCTCATGTTTCAGGAACTAAGCGTAAGTTATGAAGTGCATTGCTCAGGCGGGTCAAGTCTTTATGTGAAGTGTACCTCGGGAAGAAGACCTTATTTTGGGAATTTTTATTTAAAAACATTTTATTATGTATTATGGTCTTAACATTGAATCTTGGTTGTAACTTTGACTTGTACTTTTCAATTTAAATCTTAATGACTTGAACCGTTGATTTTAGTGTAACCCATGAAATGATTCTTTGCTCTTCACATCCCGTGTTTCCGCTTTAGCGGGGTGTGACAATTAAAATTCTAATATATAGCAAAACTCCTCTCGAATATTTTACTAACTTTAACTATCTCTAATTTTAATGTTCCTCTCGAATACAGTTATAATTATTAATAATTAAGCATTAATTAACAAGCCGGTATTTAGTGATTTAACCTTATAAAGTTTCCTCTCGAATCACTTCTCTAAATATAAAGTCCTCTCGAATCTTAACAAATAGACTTACTCGTTTAAGTTTAATTATCTAAGTTGTTATTATTAGGTCCTCTCGAATCCTAACAATTTTAAACCAATTAAAGACCGATTGATTATTTCATTCAATTTATTTAACCTATCTAGATTCCTCTCGAATACCTAGAATGTTGATTAATTAATTTGTATATAAACAACTTTATTATAATATATTAAAACTTAGACAAATAAGGATTTAGGATTAAACACAAATACCTAAACAATCAATAACGAAAACATAAACTTCAAACAAGATCCATTAATCAAACAAGTATAAAAAGTGTTTAGCTACGCATTATTGAGTTCAAAACAACAAACAAAATAATAATAGAAAACATACTGGAATATAGTTTGAAAAAGAGAAAGAAAAACAAACTAAGAACTTGCAAACTTGTCGTGACCGACGTTGAACGAAAACCGAATTCCTAGCTTCAATCCTTGCCTCCAAACGTAAACTCTAGCTCCAGATACTTGAAAATATTAATTGATGATTTTTCTGGATGTTTTGGGGTTTTATTTATAGGCAAAAATTAGATAGAAATCGTATTCGAGTCGAACTCCAATACTGTGAAAATTCAATGAGGGTGACGCTATGCACTTTCCTTTTTTTCTTTTATTCAGCCGTGAACTCCTACTTTGCCTTCTTCTTTTATTTCTTTTTTTTGCTGTAACCAAAACAAATAAATATTTGTTTCCAAAAAAACTACCCCCACGTGCCTCTGGCTCCTCCTTGAATTTATATTTAACCCAAAAACTCAAGTTTTATAGGCAAAATGGCAGTATGGCCTTATGGCCCATTACGTCTCCTCCTTCCTTTTTTTTATTAATTAATTCCCACTTCTCCATTAAATATGGAATAATATATATAATATGTATATCCCATTTTCGATCGATACTTAAGACGGTGAAAATTAATTCTTTCTACTTTTCATTATATCATGTGTCCCACGTGTGACTTCCTTTTATTTATTTCACGTACCATTCCTCAGTATTAACCTTTATACATAATTAGTCCAAAACTTTCGACCATCTCTATTAGACACCAACTAGTTTCCAACATTGACTTCAATAAGTATTATTGCTAATACTAATTTTCTGCGGCGCACGATCTGACAGACTTCACCATTTTGTGTATTTTCATCGTTTACGCTCATTTATTCGTCCCATATCCACTCCCCGACCATATAAACCTGTAAAATGAATAGAAAACAACTTTCCACACAATTAAATGCAAAAACCTATCTTATCCATCATGTTTAATACGAAACACGACCAAATATCGCATATAAATAACTATATATATATATATACGATATCAAATCCCCCCCAAACTTACCCTTTTGCTTGCCCTCAAGCAAAAACTTTGTTAAAAGAAATATCAAAGCCAAATTAATTTAACATAACCAACCACCTCACGATTTTTATGGGAAGTAAATCACACAATCTCTCAAACTAGTCTAAAAGGGTGTGTAACGTGTTCTGTAGAATCGCTCAACTGCTCAGTCATGGTGAATATTCTATCATAGGCTCTCAACTGCTCAGTCATGGTGAATATTGTCACACCCCGCTAAAGCGGAAACACGGAATGTGAAGAGCAATAGCATTCGATACACAAGATATAGATAAACGCCAAAAGTCATTAAAGAAAAACATAATATCATAGTTTACAAGGTTTAAAACAAAGTTACATATCCGAATTACAAAATGGGGTGTTCAACCAAACCACCCAAACCCATCCCGTTCTTGAAGTCATTCGCCCAAAAGCAATAAGTCATCAGCTAGCTTACTCGTTACCTGAAAATACGAGTCAAGTGTTAACTACGGGGGACGTAGTTAGTGAGCTACAAGTTTAAGTAAAAGCATAGTTTTCAAATTAAAGTTGCATTACCAAGCATAGAGTATCGCATTAAAAAATAGTGTTACATAAAAATGTATAAAGTATAGCATTTGTGATTATAGGTATTGACCACATAGCGCGACTATGCGACAACCCTAAGTTTTGCCCAATGATCGTTTCTAAGCCTAAGCCTACCCATTTAGTATTATGCACCATCGTTATAAGTCGTTGTGGTGAGGGTCAATCTACCCTAATAGCGCTATCCATATCTACTATCGGTCCTTTCCAAAGGGATTAATAGCAACTAATGTCCTTGGTAGTTTTTGGGAGTTTTCAATGGTTTCTCACGTCCATGTTGTACAAAGTCCGCAACATGACGATCGATTGTTTTTAGTCATTGGCAAATATAGTTTTTCATATAAGTTTACAAGATATCAAAGTGTTTCATAATAGCTTTCCAAGCAATCAAGTGTTTTCGTAATAGCTTTGCGTATCAAATCGTCATTCAAGAAATAAAGCGTTTCATAGTTTGCTTCAGCTCTAATATAGTATCTAAGCCTAAGACTCGCATTTCACCCCAAAAAGTATTTAAAAGCGTTTAAAGAGTAGGGGTTTGTAACTCACTGTTTGCGAAGATAGTCGTAAGCGGGAACGGTCGGAACGCGTGTCGGGAATCACCGAAAGCCTAATAATACTAAGTTTTGTTCAAGTGTTATTATGTTATTGTATAATGTAATTAAATAGTCTTTAGTTAAACTTTAAGTGTCAAGGTCCAATTTGTCCAAAAATCGTCCGAAACGGTTATCGTTTTGTTTTAGTCCAGAAGTCCAAGATTAGCGTTTTTATTAATATGATATGTATAATTTGGTCGCGGAAGTGGTTTGGAATTTCTAATGAAATTTGGGCAGCGCTTCCGCGCCCAAATTTCATTTCCAAAAATTCCCAGGTCACTTTCCGCTCACAATTCACCTATAACACATAATCATATTTAAACATGTCCTTTTTATCATATTAAGTCCATTACAAGTCACCAATGTTATTGTTTTATCCAAACTCAGTCACATATAATAAGTCTCGAAAAGTCAGCGGTGTAAACAACTTCAAAACGGCCAAAACGACGATTTTTCGGGAAAATCAAAGGCTGTTTCGGGTTTTTGGGTTTTTCTTGTAAAATCGTTTATTCCAACCATAGATTTCGACATGCAATGGGTTTAAACTTCATTAATCATCATTATATTAGTTTATAGGTTACTTTTATCCATAAAAACAAGGATTTAAGCATCAATTCTCATAAACCCGTTTTTGTATAAAAATGGTAATAAAACTTCATCAAAACTTGTTTTTAGAGCTTAGATCATACATGCAATTGGTTATAATAGTAATATAAGTAAATAGGAAGAGTTTCTACCGAATGAAAGTGTTTAGATGATGATCTAGGCGGATTTTGAGCTCCAAAAGTGTAGAAAACGTTTTGTAATGGAAATGGCTTTGATCCCCTTGCTTTCCCTTGTTGTTAGAACGGTTTTAAAGTGGATTTTAGTGGGTTTTGATGGCTGAATGTGGCTGTATTTGTGGTGTTCTTGAAAGAGAATTAGAGAGTGTTTTAGGTGTGTGTGTGTGTTTTATGTGTGTGTTTGTGTTTTTAATAAATGAAAAAGAAAAGGAAAAGAGAGGGATAGAAATGATAAAAGGGGTGTTAGAGTCTGTCAAAAATGCAGTAATTGAGTGCCAAGGGTCGAGTTTGATTGGGTGTTGGATTACAAAAACGAGACATGCAATAAAAATCCAAAACTTGGGTCTGGGGTGTCCAGGACGTCGCACAAGGTGGGTGTGCGGCGCCCTGGCTGGTATTTGCCAGATTTTTGGTGATTTTTAGTTTTTGCGTTTTGCTTCGTTGGACCTTTTTCGTTAAATGAAAGTTATAGATCATGATACGTTATGAACTTAGGAAAGTTCCTTAGGTGTTTTCTTGGTATTAGGACTTACATGATTTGATTCCGAAGTTGTTTTATGATTCCGATCCCGATCCGCGCTTAAAGGTTAAAAATAAAGTAACTTTCGTTTAAGAGTTTTGTGTGAGTTACAACGACCTTAGCTTAAGAGTTATGTCTACCTAACTACATAGCACATAAAATTAGTCATACCGGGCATCAAAATAAACACTTAGCAGTTATGAGTTAGCGTTCTCGACCTTAGTTTAGACGGTTGTCACATTCTCCCCACGTTGAAAGAATTTCATCCCGAAATTTCAACTTGTGGTATTCGCTGTGGGAGAAGTGAAGAGATGAGGATACCTAAGCATCATCTGATCCTCTCGTTCCCAGGTATATTCGGGGCCTCGTTTTGCGTTCCATCGCACCCTCACTATGGGGATTTTACTGTGTCTTAGTTTCTTAGTTTCACGATCTATGATTTCAATCGGCTCCTCGACAAATTGAAGCTTCTCATCTAGCTGTACTTCTTCTAAAGGCGTGATAAGTGTTTCGTCCGACAGACACTTTTTCAATCTTGAAACATGAAAAGTGTTATGTATGTTACCGAGCTCTTGCGGTAGTTCTAAACGATATGCCACGGGACCTATCCTTTCGAGTATCTCAAATGGTCCTACATATCTCGGGCTAAGTTTTCCTCGCTTTCCGCGGCGTATTGCACCTTTCCAAGGTGACACCTTTAGAAGTACTTTGTCGCCGACTTGAAATTCTAGATCCTTTCTGCGCATATCAGCATAGCTCTTTTGACGACTTCTCGCAGTCTTAAGTCTTTCCTTAATCGTTGTGATCTTGTCAATCGTTTCTTGCACCACATCCATACTAATTAGTTGTCGATCTCCCGGTTCCAACCAACACAATGGAGATCTGCATTTTCTTCCGTAGAGAGCTTTAAAAGGCGCACATTTGATGCTAGCGTGGTAACTGTTATTGTAAGAGAACTCTATTAGCGGTAAGTGGTTATCCCAACTTCCTCCGAAGTCGATAACGCATGCTCTCAGCATGTCCTCTAGTATTTGTATAATGCGCTCGCTTTGACCATCAGTCTGTGGATGATAAGCCGTGCTTAAGTCCAATCGTGTGCCAAACGACTCTTGGAATGCCTTCCAAAATCTGGAAGTGAAGCGAGTATCTCTATCCGAGATGATTGACGTGGGTATTCCGTGACGTGTCACTACCTCGTTGATGTATATTTGGACAAGTTTTTCTACGTTAAAACTTTCCTTAATTGGGATGAAGTGTGCTGACTTCGTTAGTCGATCTACTATAACCCAGATCATGTCGTTACCCTTTGAGGTTCGAGGTAACTTTGTGACGAAGTCCATTGTGATTTGTTCCCATTTCCACTCGGGAATTTCGGGTTGCTGTAGTAATCCGGATGGCTTTTGATATTCGGCCTTCACTTTCGCACAAGTGAGGCATTTCTCTACGTATAAGGCAACGTCTCTTTTCATTCCAGGCCACCAATAGTGTTCCTTGAGGTCCTTATACATTTTGCTTGACCCTGGATAAATGGAATATCGCGTTCGGTGTGCTTCATCCATGATGGTCTTCCTCAATTCGTTGGTCGTAGGAATCCAGGCTCGATCCTTAAAATAATAGACATCGTCGCTCTTCCTCACAAAATCCTTGTCGTGATTATGCAAGGTTTCGACCTTTATGTTTTCTGCCTCCAAAGCCTCATGCTGAGCACTTGCTATACGCGTCCTTAAGTCGGGTCTCAGGTAGATTCCTAATGCACGCACTCGAGTCGTCTGTTGCCTCTCTTTCCTACTCAAGGCATCTGCTACAACGTTCGCTTTGCGATGGTGATACTTAATATCGCAGTCGTAGTCGCTAAGGAGTTCCAACCATCTCCTTTTCCTCATATTGAGTAGCTTCTGATCTAGTATGTGTTGCAGACTCCTATGGTCCGTAAATACTGTGCATTTGGTTCCGTATAGATAATGTCTCCAGATTTTTAGGGCAAAAACTATCGCTCCTAGTTCTAAGTCGTGAGTGGCGTAATTGACCTCGTGTTTCTTACGTTGCCGCGACGCGTAAGCTATGACCTTATTTCGTTGCATCAATACACAACCTAATCCTAGGTTAGATGCGTCACAATAAACTACGAAGGCTTCGTTTCCCTCAGGAAGAGTTAAGATTGGAGCGTTGCACAGTTTCGTTTTCAGGATATTGAAGGCTTGTTCTTGAGCATCTCCCCAGTTGAACTTCTCGTTCTTTTGAGTTAACTTTGTTAGGGGTTTAGCTATTTTAGAGAAATCCTGAATGAATCGCCGATAATACCCAGCCAATCCCAAAAATTGGCGGATTTCTGTCGGACTTCTGAGAGTTTTCCAATTCTCTATAGCCTCGATTTTTGATGGGTCAAGGTGGATTCCAGATCCATTGACTACATGTCCGAGAAATTTGACTTCACGCAGCCAGAATTCGCACTTAGAGAACTTTGCGTAGAGTTGTTGTTCCTTGAGTAATTCCAATAACAGCTTTAAGTGCTCTGCGTGACCCTCTTTGGTACGCGAGTAGATTAAGATGTCGTCGATGAATACAATGACGAACTTGTCTAGATACGGTCGGCATACCCTATTCATCAAATCCATGAATACTGCCGGTGCATTTGTGAGTCCAAATGGCATTACGAAGAATTCGTAGTGTCCGTATCTAGTGCGGAATGCGGTCTTCGGTATGTCATCTTCTGAAACCAACACTTGATGATATCCGGACCTTAAGTCAATCGTTGAAAAGTAGGTTGCGCCTTGAAGTTGATCGAAAAGGTCGTCAATTCGTGGAAGAGGATATCGGTTCTTGACGGTTAGTTTGTTCAATTCCCGGTAGTCGATACACATGCGAAACGATCCATCCTTCTTCTTTACGAATAGAATCGGCGCGCCCCATGGTGATGAGCTTGGTCGGATAAATCCTTTATCCAATAATTCCTGAACTTGGTTGGATAATTCCTGCATCTCAGTCGGAGCTAGTCGATATGGCGTCCTTGCCACCGGTGCCGCTCCAGGAATTACCTCTATTCTAAACTCAACTTGCCTCTAAGGTGGTAGTCCAGGTAGTTCTTCGGGAAATACTTCCGGATAGTCCCTAACTATCGGTACATCCTTAAGGTCTACTGCTTTTGCCTGTTTGTCCTTTATGTTCACTAACAATGCAAAGCAGCCCTTATTTAAGTACTTGCGCATCTTCATCACCGATATAAGTTTCGAAGTTTGGCCCGACCTATCTCCTTGTACTATCAATTCCTTTCCATCTCCTAACGGCATCCGTACCGTTTTATCTAAACAAAATATCCTTGCGTCTCGGATGGTCAACCAGTCCATTCCTATTACTACATCAAAGCTCTTAAGCTCGATAGGGATTAGGTCTATTTCGAAAGAGTGGTTAGCTAGGGTTATGGTGCAATTCTTAATTACGTCGCTAGCCTGGTATTCTTGTCCATTTGCGTATTCTACCGTAAACTTTTCACTTAGAGGTTCGGTGTCTAAAGCAATCAAGGGCCTAAACTCTAAGGACACAAAACTTTTGTCCGCGCCTGAGTCAAACAGTACTGAGTCATAGTAGTTGTTAAGGAGAAATGTACCTGCAATCACCCGGGGGTCGTTCCTTGCTTCTTCAGCACCCATCGCAAAGGCTCTACCGCGGCCTTGTCCCCCATCGTTTCCCCTCTGATTGTTCTGATTCTGGTTTTGCGGCGGGTTTTGATTTCGGTTCTGGTTTGGGTTTCGGGCAGGATTTAGTCTAGGACAAGCATTTCGGTAGTGATCCCTACTACCGCACTCATAACATTCTCCCTGGCGAGGCCTATCGTTCTGTTGTGGCCTCCCCGCTTGTCGCGGTCCTTCAATCTGCTGCCTTCCCGCTTGCTGCGGTCCAGCATTCACTGCCTTACAGTGTCGTGTCCAGTGACCGAGGCGGTTGCAGTTGGTGCATGACCGACATTCACCTCCGTGGTGATAACCGCACCTATCGCATTTCGGCGCCTTCCCCTGATAGCCGGTGTTCTCTGTCGCGGCCACTCCGTAGTACCTAACTGTCTTGGCCTTCTTGTTGAAAAGATCCTGTGACGTCCCGTCTATTTGAGGTACTTGAGTTACCGTTATTATTTTAATATTATTCGCAATTGTTTTGACCCTTGTATTTCGCTTTGTTTTACTCACGGTTTATTATTGTGAATCGGGTTCTATGTGATTATTTTGATTCGTCCCTTGAGACGCAAGTTGATTTTTTTTATCTAAGTGCCTTATAGTTAGTATGCTCATGGAAATAAGTTAGGAGGTTTATGCCAAATTTGTCGGTTAACGTATCCCTATCCTTAAGAAATCGTGCTTTACTCGTGTTTATGTTTTTACCGAGAAGTATGTATTTCCATTTTTGAATTTAAATCGAATCATATAATGAACTACAATACCAAGAATACCTATAATGAACTTGCCTAAGTTCATATGTAAAACAATCGAGAACTCTAAAGAACGAACGTGCGTAACCATAACTTATACCGAAAAATAAATTTTTGCTGTCTGGGGCAGGAATGCGCCGCCATTCCCCTAAATGGCGCCGCATTCAGGTGCGTATTAGCATTTTGTGTTTTTCAAACTTTTGTATCTTTTCTAAAACGGGCCTAAACCATTTGGTGTCGGGTTTGTGGTGGTCCAAGAGGCTTTTTGGTCCAGTAAACACTCACTAACACCCCTTGTTTGTGTCCCCATTTCATTTCATTCACACACACACACCTAGCTCACACTCTCTCTTCTCTTTGAATCCAAACACACACAAACCCAAACACTCTTTCATCTTTTCTTCTTGTACCTGTAAATCCAGAGCTTAAACCACATATTTCATCACCATAAATTGTTGTTTTCATCAAGAGGAGTAAGGTTTGATCATCCATTTGGAGAGTTACTTGGGTTATTTCGTTTTCGGGTCGAAATCACCGTCTCACATCAAGGATCTTCATCATTTCTTGCTTGATCTTCACATCTTCATTTTCTTTGGGGTAAAACAACTTAAACTTTCTGTATTTTCTAAGTTTTATTCATTGCATGTGTGATCTAAGTAAAGAAAATGAGTTTTAACAAATTTTGATGGTAAAGAATTTATGAAAAATCAAGTTTTATGAAAATGTGTTTGGATCTTGCTTAAATGGTTGTAAAAGCTTTACCAAAGTGTTATTTGAAAGTGTTTTTGAACATATTATAGCTTGCATGTCCAGAATCTACCATCAAAAGTCGATTTACTAAACTTAGAAACGATTTCGGTGCAGAGACTGCACTGAATGCGCCGCCAATGGTCCATAGGCGACGCATTCAGAGGTCAGTTTGCCCGTTTTCGTTTTGTTTCGCTGTTTTCGTAACCGTAAGCTTGTTATCTTAAGAACCTATATTAACAAATGGTGTATTGTGTTTTGGAGTTAGAAATCTCATCACCACACCATCAAAGGATTTTGTCCCGGGTTCTTAGCTTGCTAAATTGCGGTTGCTATCGGTAAGAATTGATTTCTTCCAAATTTCTCATTTCTCATATGTTCGGTTTTAGCCTTGAAAAATGGTTAGGAATAAATATTAGACCAACACATGTTATATTATCGGATTTGGACAACTTTGGACTAAAATACGTTAAAATGTGAATATAACCATAAGTAACGTATTTAACTTATATCATATTATGTATTATGAAAAAGGTTTAAAAATGCAATTGTTGTTAAGCGGGAAAGTGTATAAAATTTGGACAAATAAATTACGATGCGGAAGCGCTGCCGAAATTCATTTCACGTCTTTTACGACGACTATAAAACACTTATATGAGTAAACTTGTGCATAAAAGTAATATATTACATTATAACATCGTCTTTGGACTCAAAGACGCTAATATATTTATAAAAGCCATAATATTACTTAAAACGGATGTTTTAACCTCTTTCCTCTTT